>QGSO01000879.1:20246-58706 GCA_011037825.1 Carya cathayensis | reverse complement strand
GATATTTTTGGTTTGGTGCATAGTTTTGCTAACGAGAAAAATTATCCGCTGCGAATATTGCATAATGCTAGATGCATGTTAGGAACATTGCATCTTATCTGTCATGAACGGGGGCAGGTAACCTTGTGTTGCATGTCTCGACGCTTCAAATGTCCGTTCAATCCCAAGCGGAATTTGGGGGCGTCACATAAAATATTTAATCTAAGTAATTATCCACAATTATAATATTTTCAGAGCTCATTAAATTATTATAATTGTGTTACTTTAAAAACAAGCTTATCTAATACTTTGAAATTCGATGGATAAGATCCGGGAAAACGCCATCGAGGTACAACGCTTAGGATAAAACTGTTCATGATTTTACAGCTGTCGGTGAAGAACAAATTACGTGATTTACGGAAAGGATAATCTATACGCGTGATTCCAGATGAGGGTAAAGACGAGAGAGATGTGATTGCTGTCGGGAAAGAATCCAAAACTGATTATTTTAGCGGGCTGTTACACTTTCATTAGGGTTTTTTGGGGATGTCTATTTAAATAACTTATAGCCTCATTCGAGAGGCAGAATATATGGAATTTCTTTGAGAGTTTGAGTTATCTCCTCTTGTTCTTCTTGAACTTTTAAACTTATCAAAGGTAAATCAAAACCTTTGTGGCGTTCCTCCTTTGTAATTTGGGTTCTTGAGATGGATTTTTCAACGGGTCTAGATTTTAATATAATCTAGGTTCTTGGAACGGGTTCTCATCGGGTCTAAATTCTCCATCCATATATCTGAGTTTGGCTTTCTTGGGGTTGTTTTTCCAGTATTGTTGTTGGGTCTCAAAGCAAATCGATTGGGGTTCATAGCACCTAAATTCTTCTTTACACCAAAATGACAACTCAGATTATATGCAACCTCAATGAATGCCAAATAATATTCTCACAAGCGTTTATACAACATGTCAATGAATGGCAAAAAATACTGTCACAAATGTTCATGCAACACGTCAATAAATGGCAAATGATACGCCCAAAGGTGTTCATGTAACACATAAAAAATCTTCAGCACACCCAGGTTATCCAACAAACTACTTCCATGTCTATCACACACAAGCAACTCACACATTAAACTAGTAATGATGTGAACCCCAATCGACTCGCTTTGAGACCCAACAACAATATTGAAAAAAACAACCCAGGAAAGCCAAACTCAAGTTTATGGATGGATAATTTAGACCCGTTGAGAACTCGTTCCAAGAACCTAGATTATATTAAAATCTAGACCCGTTGAAATCTTGTCTCAAGTACCCAAATTACAAGGAGGAACGCCACAAAGGTTGTGATTTAACTTTAATAAGTTTAAGAGTTCAATCAAGAATAAGAGGAGAAAACTCACAATTAAAATTCAGAATAAAATGTCTAAGCCTTGGAGTGGCTGGTTATATCCTTTAAATACCCTCCCAAAAACATGATAAAACCCTAGACTAAAATTTGAGACCCTTTCTCTCAAAAATGCCCTTTAGTGAACAGTAACCGCGCGGTACTGTAGCATGAACAGTGTCGTGCTACAGTAACTTCTAAACCCCAGTTCAAATAAAATAATATCTTTCCAAATAAGCCCTTGGCCAAAATACAAGGCATTCCCAAAAACCCTAATTCATAAGAAATAAGACATGTGGGCTAAGCATCCTCAAGCCCACTTATTCTAAACTAATAACAAAAATCCTTTTAAACAAATTGAAAACCTTAATATCTAAAGGCCCTATCTCTAAGTCAAGTCTTCCATAGCTTGGATCAAGTGGATCAAAATTGGTTCTCCTTCTTACAAGCCCATCATGAGTGTTGGGCTCTTACTAGCTTCATCCCAATTGGATTGCACCAATTCTTGCATTGCTTCCTTAATCTTCGTAGTTCTTAATCTTTTAATTGGTCCTGGAGACTTGGTCCGCTTTGGGGCCCATCATTCCCCCTCTCCTCAAAAGGATTCGCCCTCGAATCTCCACCTGGATCAAAGGGAAAAAGTTAGTAGCATTGAAAAAAGCAAACACATGATACATACCTGGAAGATCCACAAGATATGAAATATCATTAATTTTATCAAAAATTTGGAAATGTCCAACCAAGCTTCTTCTTTCATCAATAGGTAAAGGCATTAAATCGAAATGAATAAGTGGATTAAAGGCAAAAACAACTCTGAAAGATGAATGAGAAATAGTATGCATGGTCTTATTATATGCAAACTCTAATAATGACAAATGATACTCTCGCAAACATTCATGCAACAATTCAATGAATGGAAAATGATACTCCCACAAACGTTCATGAAACAATTCAATGAATGGAAAATGATACTCCCACAAACGTTCATGCAACAAGTCAATGAAATGCAAATAATACTCCCCCAAACGTTCATGCAACATGTCAAAGAAAGGCAAATAATACTCCCATAAACGTTCATTAATCACATCTAAAGTTTTCCTCACACCAAAATGATAATTCTGATTATATGAAATCTCAATGAGTGGCAAATAATATTTCCACAAACGTTCATGCCACACATCAATAAATGGCAAATGATATGCCCAAAGGTGTTCATGCAATACGCTTAAACTCTTCTTTACACCAAAGTGATCACTCCAACTATATGCAAACTCAATGAATGGGAAACAATACTCCGACCAATGTTCATGCAATATGCCTAAAATATTCTTTATACCAAAGTGAACACTCCAACTATATCCAAACTTAATGAATGGCAAGTAGTACTCCCACCAATAGTCATGCAATACGTCTAAAGTCCCCTTTATATCAAAATGTCTCAACAAACTACATCCATGCACAAGCAACTCACGCATAAGACTAATAGGCACAAAAAGTATTTTCTTTCTAAACAAGTACCAATCTAGTCTATATAAATGAGAAAATGATGTTTTCTCACGTATTCCATACACACTAGCCAAGCCATCATCATTAACAAACAATTTCTTATCATATTCAAGTCTCAATAACTTTGAATCTATAATGATGCAAGGACATACCTTCTTGCATAATCATCAACCACAAAATTTTCCTTACCTTGTATGTACTTGATTAGATAAGGAAAGGTCTCAATGAATTGCACCCCCTTGGCATGCATTCTATTCAACTTACCGGTTCCTTTTAAGTGCGTCAAGAACTCATGTTCTTCAAAGAAATTCCGAGGAGAGATTGTCGCACCTGGCACAAGATCAATATAATGCCCTATCTCTCTAATATGTGGCACTCCACTAAATACACCGCTAGGAATCATGACCTCATATCCCTGCAACCAAGAAACAAATATACTAGGCAAAGGTACGTCAAGTGTGTTAGTATTAAAACTTGCCTTAGTATAGAAACTCACTTCTCTCTTTGTTTTTCTCTCACTTTCTTCATTCTCCTCTTTCTTTTCACTCTTTTTTTCGACATCTTTTTTTGAACTCTCGGCCTCACAATTGTTTTTCAACTTATTCTCTCTTTTTCTTAAGATTTCAGCCTTACCCTCATTTCTTTTGTCTCTCATTTTTCTCTCTCTCTCATTTTTGGTCTCACTATTTTTTTCTTCCTCAATCTCATTCCCACTCTTTCTTTTTCGCTCAACCTCACTTTTACTATCTCTTTTTTTATCAATCTCATTTTCTCTCTTGCTTTGTTGATCAATCTCACTTTCTCTCTTTCTTTTTTGATCAACCTCACTTTTCAACTTCAGTTGGTCCTCATGGACCTGTGTTGGAGTTAAAGGAGCAAGTTTGATTGTTTTTCCATCATTTTCAAAACTGTACATGTTCCTAAACCCATCATAGATCGCTCTCCTATCACACTGCCACGGCCTCCCCAACAAAATATGACCACAATGCATAGGCACTACATCACAAAGGACCTCATCCTTTTACTTCCTAATTGAAAAAGATATTAGCACTTGCTTATTTACCCTAACCTCCCCACAATCATTCAACCACTACAACTTGTATAATGGCACCCACTCGTGTATCACACTCTTAATTGGCTTTTTCCTTATAATGATCTCACACTCTCTTACCTTTTACCTCAAGAGTTTTCCCACTCAAGTTCTTTAAGAACTAATTGAACTCAATCAAGACAATACAACCTTGTTTTGTTCTAACTAGTAATTAGGTCCAAGAAACAAGAACAAGAGAAAACACGGAAGGAATAAAATGACCCGAGACGCGAGGAATTTATACGCTCGAAAGAGTAATTATGAAACAAGGTACCAACTAGAAAGATGTGTTCAGCCCCTTTAAAGATAAGACTCAATCAATGACAAAGTACTCAATTTTATATGGCAAAGTATTTCATACCCAAAATCCTTCTCACTCTTCTTTTTTTTTTTGGATTTTTTTTTTCGAATTTTCCTTTCTTTTCTTTTCTTTTCCTTTCTTTTTTTTTCTTTTCTTTTCCCAAAAATTTAACTACAAACATAAATATTCAATTGTGATAATCAAACAATTGAATTCAAACACATAAAAATTGACAAGGAAAAAGAAGGGAATGAAACCCTAGAAATTTCAAACCCTAGATGGTGCAAATTTTTGGCAGCTCTAGAAAAATGAATTTCTGTATATATTTTTTTGTTTGGGCAACCCTAGAACATTGAAACCCTAGAATTTATGATGCAATAAATAAAAGATAGAATCAGACCTAATTGGAAACCTTGCTCTGAATACCAAATGATGTGAACCCCAATTGACTCGCTTTGAGACCCAACAACAATATTGGAAAAAACAATCCAGGAAAGCCAAACTCAAGTCTATGGATGGAGAATTTAGACCTGTTGAGAACTCGTTCCAAGAACCTAGATTATATTAAAATCTAGACCCGTTGAAGACCCTTACGTGTTTTCACTCGAATAATGGCACTCCACTCGTGTTTCACTCTTAATTGGCTCTTTTCACAGTAATGATCTTACACTCTCTTGCCTTTCACCTCAAGAGTTTTCCCACTCAAGTTCTTTTAAGAACTAATTGAACTCAATCAAGACAATACAATCTCGTTTTATCCCAACTAGTAATTACTTCCAAGAAACAAGAACAAGAGAAAACACGGAAGGAATAAAATGACACGAGACTCAAGGAATTTATACGCTGGAAAGAGTAATTACGAAATAAGGTATCAACAAGAAAGATGTAGCCCCTTTAAAGATAAGGCTCGATCAATGACAAAGCACTCAATTTCGTATGGCAAAGTATTTCAAACAACTATACCCAAAATCCTTATCTCTCTCTTTTGTTTGCTGGATTTTTTTAATTTAATTTAATTTTCTTTTCTTTTCTCAACAATTCAACCACAAACAGAAATATCCAATTGTGATAATCAAACAATTGAATTCAAACACATAAAAATTCACAAGGAAATAGAAGGGAATGAATGAAACCCTAGAAATTTCAAACCCTAGATGGTGCAAACAAAATGAATTTCTGTGCTTTTTTTTTTTTGCAAACCCAAGAACATTGAAGCCCTAGAATTTATGATGCAATAAATAAAAGATAGAATCAGACCTAATCGGAAACCTCGCTCTGATACCAAATGATGTAAACCCCAATCGACTCACTTTGAGACCCAACAACAATATTGGAAAAACAACCCAAGAAAACCAAACTCAAGTCTATGGATGGAGAATTTAGACCCGTTGAGAACTCGTTTCAAGAACCTAGATTGATGTGAACCCCAATCGACTCGCTTTAAGACCCAACAACAATATTGAAAAACCAACCCAAGAAAGCCAAATTCAAGTCTATGGATGGAGAATCTAGACCCGTTGAGAACTCATTTCAAGAACCTAGATTATATTAAAATCTAGACCCGTTGAAGAACCCATCTCAAGAAGCCGGATTACAAAGGAGGAACGTCACAAAGGTTGTGATTTACCTTTGATAAGTTCAAACGTTCAATCAAGAACAAGAGGAGATAAACTCAACTCACAATGAATTGAATTTATGATGCAATAAATAAAAGATAGAATCCGACTTGATTGGAAACCTTGCTCTGAATACCAAATGATGTGAACCCCAATCGACTCGCTTTGAGACCCAACAACAATATTGGAAAAACAACCCAGGAAAGCCAAACTCAAGTCTATGGATGGAGAATTTAGACCCATTGGGGAACTCATTTCAAAAATCTAGATTATATTAAAATCTAGACCCGTTAAAATCCTGTCTCAAGAACCCAAATTACAAGGAGGAACGCCACAAAGATTGTGATTTACTTTTGATAAGTTCAAGAGTTCAATCAAGAACAAGAGGAGAAAACTCACTCACAATTAAAATTCAGAATAAAAGTCTAAACCTTGGAGTGGCTGGTTACATCCTTTAAATACCCTCCCCAAAACGTGATAAAACCCTAGAATAAAATTTGAGACCCTACTCTCAAAAATGCCCTTTAGTGAACAGTAGCCGCGCGGTACTGTAGCATGAACAGTGTCTTGCTACAGTACTTCAAAACCCTAGTTCAAATAAAATAGTATTTTTCCAAAAAAAACCCTTGGCCAAAATACAAGGCCTTCCGAAAAACTCTAGTTCATAAGAAATAAGACATGTGGGCTAAGCATCCTCAAGCCCACTTATTCTAAACTAATAATAAAAATCATTTTAAACAAATTGAAAGCCTTAATATCTAAAGGCCCTATCTCCAAGTCAAGTCTTCCACAGCTTGGATTAGGTGGATCAAAGCTGGTTCTTCTTCTTTCAAACTCATTTTGAGTGTTGGGCTCTTGCTTGCTTCTGCCCAAGTGGCTTGTACTAATCCTTGCATTGCTTCATTGATCTTCTTGGCTCTTGATCTTGTAATTGGCCCATATGGAACTTGCAAAGGATCTTTAAGAGCAGGCCCACCTTGGTTCCCATCATATCGGTTGGATGCCCTACTACTGAACAAATGCCACAAGCCTTCACCATTTGCATATTACCTACAGCCATTTGACGAACAAGAGAAGTTAGACTCGAAATTTGTTGTTCAAGGGAGGACATTATCATGCCTAGATGGAAGGTCAAGCGCAGTGCCAAATTGTTGAGAATTGGCCGCCATATTTGCAATCAAGTTTCTTGCGGCCTCGGGAGGTTTATCCACCAAAGCTCCTCCACTAGCAGCATCAATCATGTTCCTATCAGTGGATAGAAAGCCCTTATAGAAATACTGGATAAGTAGCTGCTCACTAATTTGATGATAGGGGCAGCTTGCACATAATTTCTTGAAACGTTCCCAGTATTAGAGTAGGGACTTTCCGTTGTGCTGCCTTACACCACAAATTTCTTTTCGAATGTTGGCTGCCCTTGAAGCTGGAAAGTATTTCTCCAAAAATAACCTCATCATCTCGGTCCATGTGGTACTACTCCCAGAGGGAAGATAATAGAGCCAATCCCTCAAAGAAACCAGAACGACTCTTAATTTAATTTGCTCTTTAGTCACCCCCGTGGGTTTCTGATGGACCCAAGGCGGACCAAGTCTTAAGGTTCAATTACAAGATTAAGAGTCACGAATATCAAGGGAGTAATGCAAGAATTGGTGCAGATGAAGCTAGAAAGAGCCCAACACTCATGATGGGCTCGAAAGAAGGAGAACCAGTTTTGATCCACTTGATCTAAGTTATGGAAGACACGACTTGGGCCTATTGTTATGAAAAGCCATGGACTTATTTATTTCATTAAAATAGCTTATTTTATTAGTCACACGAATTAATCTAGAATAATTGGGCTTTGGGGATGTCCAGCCTACACGTCTTATTTCTATTGAATTAGGGTTTTTGGGAAGGCCTTGTATTTTGGCCAATGGCTTATTTGGAAAGTTATTATTTTACAAACTAGGGTTTTGGAAATTGTTTTATTTAAACCACTTGTAGTCTCATTTGAAAAATAAAGACATTATTGAAATTGATGAATTTTATTCATTGTGAGTTGATTTTATCTCCTCTTGTTCTTGATTGAACGTTTGAACTTATCAAAGGTAAATCACAACCTTTGTGGCGTTCATCCTTTGTAATCCGGGTTCTTCAATGGGTCTAGATTTTAATAAAATCTAGGTTCTTGAAACAAGTTCTCAACGGGTCTAGATTCTCCATCCATAGACTTGAGTTTGGCTTTCTTGGGTTGGTTTTCCAATATTGTTGTTGGCTCTCAAAGCAAGTCGATTGGGGTTCACATTATTTGGTATTCAGAGCAAGGTTTTTCAATCAGGTCTGATTCTATCTTTTATTTTTTGCATAATAAATTCTAGGGCTTCAATGTTCTAGGGTTTGCCAAAAAAAAAAAAAACATAGAAATTCATTTTTCTAGGGCTGCCAAAATTTGCGCCATCTAGGGTTTGAAATTTCTAGGGTTTCATTCATTCCCTTCTAATTTCCTTGTCAATTTTTATGTGTTTGAATTCAATTATTTGATTATCACAATTGGATATTTCTGTTTGTGATTGAATTGTTGAGAAAAGAAGAGAAAAGAGAAGAAAAGAAAGGAAAGGAAAGGAAAAGAAAAGAAAAGAAAAGAAAATTAAAAAAAAATCAAAAAAAAAAAAGAGAGAAGGATTTTGGGTATGAAATACTTTGTCATATGAAATTGAGTTTGTCATTGATTGAGCCTTATCTTTAAAGGGGCTGAATACGTCTTTCTAGTTTGTATCTTGTCTTGTGAGTACTGTTTTCCTCGTATCATTTCCTTGAGTCTCATGTCATTTTATTCTTTCTATGTTTCTCTTGTTCTTGGACCTAATTACTAGTTGGGATAAAATAAAGTTGTATTGTCTTGATTGAGTTCAATTAGTTCTTAAAGAACTTGAGTGGGAAAACTCTTGAGGTAGAGAGTGTGAGATCATTATCGGGAAAAACCCAATTGAGAGTGTGATACACGAGTGGAGAGCCATTATTCGAGTGTAACCACGTAAGGTAGCGTGTGAGGTCTTTTTTCACTAACATTCTTTTTTGTGCAGCATGTACTATGTCTCATAATAGTGACTTAACACCGATGGGGGTGGCAGACAATTCATTCTTTTTGTTGCAGTCTATGCAACAAAAGTTTGAAAGGTTAAATTTGAAGTTGGGGAAAGCGAGGGATAAGATGGAACAACAAGGTGCATTGATTAGAGATTTGCAAAGTGGGAGAGATAGGAGGAGACGTGAGCCTAGTATTAAGAATAGGTACGATAAGAATGAAGAGTATGGCGACTCTCTTGTTGTTAGGCGTGCTCCCAATACAGAATTTAAGATGGATGATATAGAGCAACAAAGAGAGAACATTTTTCATACTAGATTGCACATCAACAACAAGGTATGTAGTATTATCATTGATGGGGGGAGTTGTACTAACGTGGCTAGCACTACTTTAGTTGAGAAATTGAGTTTACCTAGCTTGAAACACCCTAGACCATACAAGTTGCAGTGGTTGAATCATTGTGGGGAGGTTAGGGTAAATAAGCAAGTGCTAGTACCTTTTTCAATTAGGAAGTACAAGGATGAGGTCCTTTGTGATGTAGTGCCTATGCATTGTGGTCATATTTTGTTGGGGAGGCCGTGGCAGTGTGATAGGAGAGTGATCTATGATGGGTTTAGGAACATGTACAGTTTTGAAAAGGATGGAAAAACAATTAAACTTGCTTCTTTAACTCCAACACAGGTCCATGAGGATCAACTGATGTTAAAAAGTGAGATTGATCAAAAAAGAAAGAGTGAAACTAAGGTTGATCTACAAAGAAAGAGAGAAAATGAGATTGATAAAAAAAGAGAAAGTAAAAGTGAGGTTGAGCGAAAAAGAAAGAGTGGGAATGGAGAGAGTGAAGAAAAAACAGAGAGTGAAAAGGAAAAAGAAACTGAAAAGAAAAAAGAGACTGAAAAGAATAAAGAGACTGAAGAAAAAAGAGAGAGTGAAAGGAAAATAGAGAATGAAAGGAAAATAGAGAGTGAAAAGAGAAGAGATAGTGCAGAAAATGAGAGGAAAACAAAAAGAAAAGTGAGTTTTTTTGCTAAGGCAAGTTTTAATACTAACGAACTTGATATACCTTTGCCTAGTATTATTGTTTCTTTGTTGCAGGGATATAAGGTCATGATTCCTAACGGTGTATTTAATGGATTGCCACCTATTAGAGAGATAGAGAAATACATTGATTTTGTGCCAGGTGCGATAATTCCTACCCGACCTTTCTTTGAAGAACATGAGTCCTTGATACACTTGAAAGGACAAAGTAAGTTGACTAGAATGCATGCCAAGTGGGAGGAATGTATTGAGATTTTTCCTCTTGTAATCAAGTACACACATGGTAAGGTAGGGGTGTGCATCCAGAACCGGATCCGGATCCGGATTTCGTAATCCGGGCGGTTATCCGCCCGGATTGAACCCGGACTCAATCCGGGCGGATAACCGGATTCAATCCGGATATCCGGTTTGTAACCGGATAGAATCCGGATTATACCCGGATTCAATCCGGATTTTTTTTTTTTTTTTTATACCCGGATTCAATCCAGGTTTTGTAAAATAAAAAATAAAAAATTCTAAAAATATATTTATAACTTTAAAAAGAAATTATAGCACTTTTTTTTAAAAAAAAAATCTGATCTCATATTTAAATTGCCCATATTTTTTAAAAAATAATTAAAACACTTTAAAAGAATTTTCTAAAAAAATAAATTGAAGAACAAAATAAATAAAAATGCAAACTAGATAATATTGTTGTTACATCACAATGCAAAACATAAATTTACAAAGAACAAAATAAATAATAACACATCACAACTAATTAAACTAATACATAACTCTTCACATCTTGAATCTTGAATTTGGGAGAAAAATTGATTTCTTTCACCTTGATCTGGTAAATGGATGGCCTGTAATCAACAAATTAAGAAGTAAATCATATAGACAATGAGACATATGATACAGAGTGCCTATAAACAATAATCTGCTTGAGTAACAAAATAGTTGCATTCAAGTTCGATCTTGGAATGTTACATTTTTTGAGGAACCACAAGCAATTAAGTAGTTATCGACAGGAGTGAATGAGGCACATGATCCATGACCCATAAAGAGAATAACAGCCAGAACCAGGGGTACCAACTTCACTGCTTTCATCTTCGCCCTATCTAAGTCTCAGATCCAAGAAACCTCATAAACCAAACGGACGCCTGATTCCTAGTTAAATTAGCAAGCAATGAATGGCACAATCAAGTTCAAAACTAATAGACAACCGAGCTCCCACTACACTGTGATCTGAGAGAGCCCAATTTTGAAAGAGCCCAAAAAGATTGAAACAAACGCTTTCGGTCCCAAATGCTACAAACTTGGTTCCCCGGTTCCTTATCGCCACAACCCCTCAACTTCACCAAGCACAGATCTATCTAACTGAATGTATAACCAAGATACCCTGCATTTTAAGGAACATACGAAGCATTGCAATCTTAACAGCACAAAACAATACAAAAGCACAAACTTTGCTCAAACATTGAGCATACTCTAAGATGCTAGAATCTCTGATATAGACGGATAAAGTTAGAGCCTTACCTCTTTCAGAGCGCAGAACGTAGAAAGTCTGACGAACAATGAAATGGGTCTATACCAAAGAGGGAAAAAAACCCAGCTGTGGTTGCTTGAACCCACCCATGAAAACCCATCAACCGTAGCTTTTTAGTGCAGCTACCACCACCTTTTCCAGGCTGTAGATTGGGCTGTCATATATGGAAAGAAAAGGACCCACAAGAAGAGGGAGAACTAAGGATATGAATCTTCAAAGCTCATCCCACTACCATAAAACCAGCTGTTTTATGAAGGATATTGTAGTTCGATTTTGATTGTCAGAATCTCTGGAAATATTGCAATATTATAACAGAAAACGCCATGACAGTTCTATTACTGTGCTTATAAATAAGGTGATTTCCCTTTTTTTATATGTGTTTTTCGAGCCTAATACGTGAAAGATTTAATGCATTGTCTAGCTAGGATTACTTTGCTATGCTGGGTCCAACGACCATTGGGACTCGCTTCTACGCGGCATTGAGAGAAATAGGAGGCCAATTTGACGACATGTCGTAACAGAGTAGAATGCGTTTGGCGACCGCTTGGTGGCGCCCTGGTTTGATGGCGTTGGAGACTTGAGCATGCATTTCCTAGCTACTACTACTGGAGCAAACATGCAATGGGTTGAGTACAATATTTTTTGGGTAAGTGCTTGACATTTGAACCAATTATGAACTTAGACATTGATTTTCCTAGCTAGGCATGCATTTCCTTCTGACTAAACCATAATTTTATACACGATGATACTGCATATGTGTTTTGAAATCAAAAGCTTTCATTTGAATAAACATGGATAAAACTTATATATATAGCCAAAGGAAAAGGGAAACAGTGGTGAGTTACAAACACTGGGTGATAAATGAGCAGTATATTAAGTAAAATATGATAACTTGTTTTTTTTTTGTTCAAATTGCAATTTAGGAAAATTATAACTTAATTAATTTAAGATAGAAGAAGATCTTGCATCAATTAAAAACCAATTCTTATTAAAACAAAAAAAGTTTATTTATTGATAGCCTAAATACATTATTGACAGAAAAGTCCATTTACAGCAAATGAGAGATTCTCCTAATTAGTACAATCTGTTTTTTTTCTCCATATATTTTATTTTAAAAACTAAAAAATCCACAATATTATTAAAAAATACTTCTTTAATTACTAAGTATTTACCTTTTAAATCTATAGTAATAACAATAACATTGGATAGTCACAAAAGGCCATTAAATGTACCTAAGTTATGAAGTTTCATGAAATCCTATGCAACACAGTAATTAAGCTATACGTATCCGAAATCATGTTTTATTCAAAACAAAATAAAGCAAGAATTCAGGTCCAACCAATTTATTCCCAGTCTCAAAATTGCTTCATGTGCTTTGACCAAAAAATTAAAAAAAAAAAATATCTACAAATTCCTCACCAAAATACCATTTTTGAAAGTTTGAAAGTCTACTTTCCAAATGAACTTTTGAAATACTCAAACCTACAGATTTAAGTTAATGAGACATGCTGTGACGCCCCCAAATTCCGCTTGGGATTGAACGGACATTTGAAGCGTCGAGACATGCAACACAAGGTTACCTGCCCCCGTTCATGACATATAAGATGCAATGTTCCTAACATGCATCTAGCATTATGCAATATTCGCAGCGGATAATCTTTTTTTTAGCAATACTATGCACCAAACTAAATATATCCCAAATACTTGAAACATAATTCATACATAAAGGCATACTAAAAAGCCGTGATCATCACACTAGTCCAAAATGGTTGTGATCAAAAGAATACTTGAGATACAACTCCAAAAGTACAAGTATTAACCTAAGTTAAATACTATACCATCATCAACATCGCACCGTGGCCTAGTCGACCGTATTCAGTTGGTCAGATTCCAATTCTCCTTTGGGTCCTGTAACAAGATCTACCATTCGGGGGAATGGTAGTTGGGACTACCACAGTGAGATTTGATTACAAATCTCAGTAAGTTAACATAAAACTCACACACAGGTTAAAAATGCATGCATGGCAGTAAAAGCATAAATGCATAATTATAGTCATACATAAACATAGTATAACTTGACATATAGCATGACTTAACCAGAACTTAAGCGTGAACTGAACTTGACTTAACATGGCATGAACTTAAGCTTAAAACATAACATGAACAAACAACATAACATGAACGTGAAACATAACATGGACTTGAAATATAGCATGAACGTAAACCTGCATAACATAAATAAGAACTTGAAAATAACATAAACTTGAAATCTTATTCAATTGTCTTGATTAATAACGTGCGTTAATACGTACTCCACAGTTGTTGTGGCCCCACGTATTCAAGTAACATAAAACATAATACGTACTCCACAGTTGTTGTGGCCCCACGTATTCTACATGTCACAATTGCTGTGTCTCATGTAGTGTATGCTCCACAGTTGTTGTGGCCCCATGAATACACATAACATAAAATATAATACGTACTCCACAGTTGTTGTGGCCCCACGTATTCTACATGTCACAATTGCTGTGTCTCATGTAGTGTATGCTCCACAGTTGTTGTGGCCCCACGCATTATAAATAACATAAAATATAATACGTACTCCACAGTTGTTGTGGCCCCACGATTATCATAACATAACATAAGATATAATACGTACTCCACAGTTGTTGTGGCCCCACGCATTATAAATAACATAAATATAATACGTACTCCACAGTTGTTGTGGCCCCACGCATTATAAGTAACATAAATATAATACGTACTCCACAGTTGTTGTGGCCCCACGTATTATACGTAACATAACATATCTTATATTTCTTAATGCATGAGATATTAATTAATATCATATACTTTTCTAACATGTCGTATACTTGTAAATGGCATAATATGATTTAATCATAAACATTTCATGGCATACATGTATCATATGGCATACTTAACATGGCATACTTATAACATACATCATTGTATGACAGAAAAGATTATGTAACAGATAATTATTCATGAGATATTAAATCATACTTAACAGATGAACATATAATGACATATCATGACATGGCATATACGATAACATACATACATAAATTGTAGTTCCCTTACCCATCACACGTACACAATAAACTGATAGTAAGTTAGAGGCTAACTTACCTCGATCGTCGCGTTCTATGAGAATAGAGTGCGAAACACGAGGAACTGCACAACAGCTGGAAGAGGAACACTCAAGTCCTTAAGATTTTCACTTCTGAACTCAATTGTCATATTATGAGCACTTGCAACACCACGGCAACTTGAGGTTTCACTATACCCAGAAGAGATAATTTGACTTCATAAAGCCATTGTTTTCCTTAAAACTAAAACATGCAAAGGACACTCTTCCCATTTTCATTTTAAACTGAATCATACCATTCATTCCATATTTATATTCCGAGTTCATGCAAGCATATTCAAGCAAACAAACAAGAAATCACAACCAGAACAACAATAACAATAAAAGGATTTAGAAAAATATATGCAAATATTAACCAAGAGCAAGTTGAGTTTGTACTTGTAAAAATCCACGTAAAGAAACGAATAGAAAGCTGTGAATCGAAGTGTAACTAGTTAGAATGAGGGTTCCAAAAACCCTAATCCGTGATTTTTGAGTGTGTGTGGTTTCTAGGGTTACCAAACTCAAACAAAACTAGACCATTCAGCCTCTAGGGTTTTGAGTCAAGAAACCCTTTTGTTTTCCTTGTGTTCATAATCATAGAGACATGGTGGAAATACTCAAGAGTGGCTAATTACATGGAGAATTTGGGTTCTCCACCATTCGGCTTAGACCATTCATAGGAAACCCTAGTTTGCTTCACATGAAAAAGGTGTTGAAATCTTGTGTGCTTCACCATATCCGAACACTTTAGAAATTGCAATTAAGGTTGCTGCATAGTTAAAAAACAAATCGAAAGAAAGGGTCAGCGTATTCGAAGGTTGTTGCATAGTTATACTTTGCAATTCGAAAAATTAAGTGATTTGGTGTTGATTAATCCTTATTTTCAAAAGGGTCGCATACATCATTCTAATTGAAATCTTGTTTCGTAATTGTTCTTTTCCTCATACAAATTCCTGAGTTTCATGTCATTTTATTCCTTTCTTGTTTCTTGTTCATTGGATCTATTGCTGGTTGAAATAATACAAGGTTGCATCTTGATTTAGTTCACCTAGTAGTTCTTAAAGAACCTGGGGATGAAAACTGTTGAGGTAAAAGGGACTAATATCTTGAAAAAGATAATTTAAGAGTGAAACACGAGTGAAGTGCCAATATTTGAGTATAAACACGTAAGGAAGTGTGTGAGGCTTTTACCACTGATATTATTTTTGTGCAGAACATTAAGATGTCTCAAAAGAGTGACTCAACACCGAAGAAAGAGGTAGATAACTAATTCTTTGTGTTACAAGCCAAGCAATAATAGTTTGAATGGTTGAATTTGGTGTTGGGGGAAGTGAGGGATATGATAGATCAGCAACATACAATGATTAGAAATCTGCAAAGCAGGAGAGATAGGATGATATGTGATTCTAGTATTGAAAATGAGTATGAGAATTAAGAAGATGGTGAGGATGAGGAAGACATAACATCTGAAGTTGGGATGGGTGGAATGGGCAGACCTAGAGGATGTAGGCGTGGAAGAGGATTTAGGAAAAATCCAAGGGGTCGAGATGGGGTAGATAGGAACCTTGGGAGCATCAAAATAAAAATACCATCTTTCCAAGGTAGAAATGACCTTAAAACCTATTTAGAGTGGGAGAAGAAAATAGAGTTGATTTTTTTTTGTCACAATTATTCAGAAGAGAAGAAGATGAAGTTTGTGGTAATTGAATTCACTAATTATGCAATTATTTGGTGGGATCAATTAGTTAGGAGGAGGAATCAGCCTGTAGAAATATGGGGTGAGTTGAAAGCTCTCATGAGGCGGAGATTTGTAACTAGCTACTACTATAGAGACTGGAATTTTTTTCAAAAAGATTTTGATAAAAATCGACGGGAATTACGATTCCTTTAAAATTTCTTTTCCATTCATGTCAGGATACAAAAGACTCCATGTTATAAATAAAATTCATTTTCTTAATTAAAAGATTACAGCGGAAAACATTAACTTTCATAATTAAAATTTTTCGTACAAAATATCTTGCCTAAGCCTTTGTGCTCTTCCCCTTGGGCTGTGCCTGTCTTGACTTATCATGCTCATCTTGTCCCTGCGATGGCACACATAAAAACTAAAATGAGTCAATGACTCGTAAGCATTACTTCATACATTCAAAATATAACAACATAGATTTTTAGTCATGCATTTATCATTTACATACATACATATCGTACTAACCATGATACGTCTTTCAGTTCGTTTTAAAACGTTGCAAGGTGGGGTTTTTCTTTAAAAACATGCTTTCTTCTTTAAAACAGTTCCCCACGTATCGCTGCTTTCATTTCTTAAAGAGTCTTTTCATGCATTCGTTCTTTTACACACATTCATGCATACATACATTCATGCGTTCATCTTTTCTTACTTACGTACATATTTATGCATTCAGTCCATTCATACATACATGCATTCATTCTTAACATGTATCCGTTCTTTCTTTCCACTTTCATTGGCCGTAGCACACTATTATGCCCCGTGTACTAGGGTTAGCGGTCTTTTTAGGACCTGATTTCACCCGTAGCCACGGGTTGGGAATTCATTCCGTCAGGGTGCAGCACTAGGTGCACTACTAGTACTACTTACCCGGCATTGCAATCTGCCTAGTCCAGTCCATTCATTTGGTACCATTTTTATTTCAGTCCATGTGGCCGTTACGTATTTTCATACATCATCCATTCATTTCAGTCCGTTCATTCCTTTACAGTTTTTAAAGTTCTTCAGTTCGTTTTTTTCATAGAAAGTCATTTTAAAAAGAAAATAATTTTCATAAAAGTCATTTAAGAAAAAATCGTCTTTCATGGCATCATTTAAAGCATCGTCTTTCATATGGACATTTTAAAACACTTTCATAGGGACACTTTAAAACATAGGGACATTTTGAAACACTTTCTTCGCGTCGTTTAAAGCATAGTTTTCTTTCTTTTTGTAAAAGTTGTTTTAAAAGAATTTTCTTTAAGAGAAAATGATTTTCTTTCTTTTTCATAAAAATTGGTTTAAAAAGTTATTTTATTTTTAAAAAAATTGTTTTCTTTCTTTTATTAAGAGTTGTTTTATTAACAGTCCATTATAGTTTCAGTCCTTACCGTCCTTAACAGTTCTTACGTCTTTTAAAGCTTCATTTCGTTTCCTTTTGTGAACAAAACATACATACAATACGTACTAATTATAACATCCATTCACATGCATAAATGTATATACTTTGGGTGCGTGAAAATGGGCTGCCAAGGAGGGTCACTACATACTTATACTTGAAAACTTACGTTTTGTTTCTTCTTCTTTCATAGAACGTGTCTCGTGGAGAGAAGTTTCGTTTTCCTTTTTGAGAACAGCTTTCGTCTTCTTCTTCGTTTATATAAAGAAAACTCTAGAAGAGTATGAACGTAATACTTACCTGGACTTCATGTCATACTCAATCCATGTAGTTCATTTGTGTGCATGTCAAATGGCAACCTACATGCATACACATAACTTTACGTCATCATCTATCTATGCATAACTATTCTAAAAAATAGAACTATGCCTCGCTTGGAACACTCTTTGTCCATCCCTGGACTCTTACATGTCATTTACTATACTTAAACTTTGGGGGTCTTATTCCTTAAAGTGAATCCCCGTTATTCACCTTAGGGTTAAGACAATAAGACCTTCGTCTCGTTCTTCTATTTCCACAATCCTATGCATGATTCTAACCGACAGAGTCACGCGTTCCAACCTTAGACGATATACCATTTCGGATGATTCATACTACTTTTACATAAAAGGATGATTCATCTGAAGGAGGGCCGCTACGTTCTCTTCCATAACAAGTGAACGTAATACTACCACACTTAGGCGCTCTGATACAAGTTGGTATCAGAGCAGACCCAGGTTATGAAAGACTTCATATGAAACTTTATCTTAAAATAAAAGAAAGAAACTTTTACATGAAAGAAACTTTTACCTAAAAGAAAGCTTTTATAGAAGAAAACTTTTTACAAGAAAGAAAAATTTTACATGAAAGAAAACCTTTTACATAAAAGGAAAACTTTTCTTTACATGAAAGAAAATCTTTCTTATAAAAGAAATCTTTTACACAAAAGAAAACTTTTTATGTTATAGAAAACTTTACATGAAAGAAAACTTTAAAACAAGAACTGAAGTAAGAAGAAGGGAAAGAAGAACCTAGGTTGACGCCTTCCCAAGGCATATCTCATCCTGCAGTAAGTGTGAGAAAGTATTTTCTTTTAAGTATTATAGTATTTTACGAGTAAAACCCGGTTAATGTATGCATGTCAGAATGGCACCTACTAGGAAAGGTTATGTTAAGTTCATATCATGAAAGAAGTAATAGAGAATGAACATAGTTAGAAAGGAAAAGAATGAAAGATGAATGGTTAGGAACATATAGATGTAATTGCATGTCATCAACGAATAGACTAGAATGGCTAAATGGATTGCAATAGTTAGTAAACGCATGAACGACCATGAGAAAAGCAAAGGACCAAGATAGAAGAAGAGATGATGACTTCAAGTTTTCTTGCAAGGACCTCAGCTTGGATAGCGCAAGCACTATCAGATGGATGTGGCTAAACGTTTGGAGTTAGCTTCGAGCGTATTGATGGACGAGCGACGAGACATGAGCAAGAAGTTTCCTCCCAACAACGCCCAAGATGCGGAATGCGCACGAGAACGCGAGGGCGATGTACGGTATCTAGACGGGTCCGCAATAAGGATAGGCAAAATTTTTAGGGCTTGAGTCAAAAATTTAGGACGTTAAGAAACATTTTAGGACTCTAAGCAAATTTTTAGTACGTTAGGCCAAACCTTAGGGCCTTAAACAAATTTTGAGGAAGAAATTTATTTAAGGAGGGGAGATTGTGATATCCTCTCCTTCTTTCTTCTTCTTTTAAGTATGAGCCTCGATCTACATGTCAAACTTCGGTCTACGTGTTGAGCCTTGTTCTACGTGCTGAGCTTCGATCTACGTGCTCGACCTTATCCTACGTGCTGTACCTCGATGGTGTATTCCGCAATTTATCCAGTGGATTTCAAAGTAAGATAGATATATTAAAGTTTACAGATATTTTAAATATTATGGAAATATCTATAGGAGATATTCCAGTATTATTAGATAAGGTTGTTTTTAAAGTAACACAATTATAATATTTTTAGAGCTCATTATAATATTTTAACGAGCTCTAAAAATATTATAATTGTGGATAATTACTTAAATTAAATATTTTGGTTGTTTTAAAATATTGAGATTTTAACTTTATGATGAAAACTCTAAAATTAATTTAAATGATTTTATCCTCTTTGAGTAATTAACGAAACTTTATCCTTTTAAATAATGATGAAGAAATATTATTTTATAAACTCTAGTTTATTAAATAATATTCTATCTTAACTCCTCTTAGTGTTTTATTTTAGTGTTTTTTTTAATAAAACACTTACGAGTTTTTAAATCAGTGTTTAAACTCATCGTTAGATCGTTTTGAAAATCCCGAAGCGTAGGACTGGGATTAAATACCCAGGCCCCTCTCTTTTCCTCCTCACTTTTTCTCTTTTTCCTTTTCTTCCTTCTTTTTCCTCTCTCTCTCTCCCACGCTAACCCTAGTCGATACACGTTGCTTGCCCCTCACCGTTCAGTTTGCACTTCCAGCCGATGCCACCTCCAACTGCTGTGCCCCACCTCCGACCTAATCCTCCCCCACCGGCAAGCACTATCCCACCGGTGGTGAGCTATATCGGCAGCCATTTTCTCCTCTTTGAGCCACCAAACACGGCTGAAATAGCCACCAAGTACCACCAACGGGTTCACCACATCATGGGCTTCCTGACTCAATTTAAAAATTGTTTTAGAATTACTCCCAAGTTAAGAGTTGTCAAGTAATAATAGGGAAGTCGCTAAGTCATTTCCTCAAGGAACGATTAGTTTAAAATGCAAATTCATTCACTATCAAAATTAAAATAAAATTATTAGCTAAGGCTATCTATAATGATATTCACAATGAGAATTGATTTTTTTGTGGACATTGTAAAAACATGCCCTCATTTCCTTTCTGCATGAGATGGTGAATGAGTTCTAAAAATATGTAAGAAAAATAAGTAAACTAAAGTGTTAACACAAGTAGAGAGTAGGAAATATTTAGCTAGCATGTAATAATTTTCGCCCTAATGTGCCTTGACGCTACTTCAATCGCTTCCATATATTAAATGGATTTGTGAACGTGCATTAACGTTCATCAACGTCATCTAATCCAATGTTTCCAAGCAATAAAAGGAAGTTCACGAAGTCTATGTTCTAAGAGACATTTTATCAAACACCATGTATGCCAACCAAAAAGACACTATTTTCCATCCAATAGAGTTCAATCTAAACTAGAAAAAATTACATTACTTAGACTAATCAACTCCAATGAGGACAATCTAACGTAAAGATACAAATAGCCCCAAGCAACCAACATGAAACCAAACAAGAGTGGCGTGAAGATGAATGGAAGTTACAGAAAAAAGAACATATACAAACGGAAATGAATCAACGTAATAGCTACTGGAAATGTTCAGCTGAACTGAAAATCAACTAAAGTGAGAACAAATTAATGTGGATGAAATGTAAATAAAAGCTTGAATCAAACACAAAGCAAGGAAAATGTAAAAACTGAAAACATGAAAAGGAAAAATGGGTTTCGAAGTCTCCAAAATTCTCTAGAAAAACAAAACCAAAACCGACTGTTTTTTCTCCCCGTCTTTTGCATTTTCTCCCATCCTTGAGGGAACAAAAGAGTTGCCTTTCCTATGGGTAGTAGCTGTATGTGCAAGAAGGGGAAGAAGCTCTGCTGTAGCAAGTCTCGTGTGAACTGCCATCTGGTGCAAAGGGCTGGGCCTAAAATGAGTTTGCTTTTGCAGGAGGCCGTGGTCTTCAAGGTGATTTCCGTGATTCACTCTGCAGTGCCTTTAGGAGAGGTAGTCAAAAGTTGCTCTGCACATTTCCTGATTTGCCTTTAGAGAGCAGGGTCCACTTTGATGTTTGACGGAAGACCACTTGAAGTGAAGTTACGTGTTGTGCTTTTGGAAAGAAAGGTCAAGGTGGGTCCACTGAATATAATCATGCATGTAGAGCCAAAATCCTCTTGAAAAAGCAATGGCTCGCGCGAAGTGTCGGGCGAAGGTCGAGCGACACATTTTGTCTGAGTTTGCTCGAGCGACAGTGTCGAGCGTTCAACTCTGCCTGAGTTCGCTTGAGCGGTATGTCGAGCAAAGCCATCAGAATCAGTGTGGTTGCTTTTGCGCAGAATTTCTGTGAGGTCAAATTTCATTCCAGTTTCATTCCATGACGCGTGAATTCCTTTGTTATACTGTATTTTCAATCACATGAGTTCATCAAACGTGTGTCACTCACCTGCACATGTGCATAACGATTAACTTCCTCAATTTCATGTAATAAATTAGAGATTAAGACCATAAAATTAGGTTGTTATCAACTGAGTTAGAATTTATTTATTGAGGCCAAACCCATTCAATTACTAGTAAGAAAAGTGTGATTGACTGGAATTTAAGTGCAAAATAATCACAATATTATATAGCTCAATCACTTCCTCCCCATGTCCTTCTTTTCCTCTACCTCTCTTTCTCTGATGGGTTTCCACAATTACCCATACGGTTGCACCACCGTACACGGCTACCCTCAGTGTTTCACCACCACCATCTCGTTCCTCTCATCACCACAACCTTCTCCAAATAATTTCATGCCCAAGGTGATGTGAACCCCAATCGACTCGCTTTGAGACCCAACAACAATATTGGAAAAACCAACCCAAGAAAGCAAAACTCAAGTCTATATAGATGGAGAATCTAGACCCGTTGAGAACACGTTTCAAGAACCTAGATTATATTAAAATCTAGACCCGTTGAAGAACCCGTCTCAAGAACCCAGATTACAAAGGAAGAATGCCACAAAGGTTGTGATTTACCTTTGATAAGTTCAAATGTTCAATCAAGAACAAGAGGAGATAAACTCAACTCACAATGAATAAAATTCATCAATTTCAATAATGTCTCCTTTCTTTCTCAAATGAGGCTACAAGTTGTTTAAATAAATAAATCCCAAAACCTTAAAGGAATAATGCTGTGGTACTGTAGCTTGAACAGTGCGCGCTACAGTAACTTCTAAAACCCTAGTTTGTAAAATAATAACTTTCCAAATAAGCCCTTGGCCAAAATACAAGGCCTCCCCAAAAACCCTAATTCAATAGAAATAAGACGTGTGGGCGGGACATCCCGAAAGCCCAATTATTCTAGATAATTCCTATGACTAATAAAATAATCCATTTTAATGAAATAAATAAGTCCATGGCCTTCAATAATAATAGGCCCAAGTCGTGTCTTCCATAGCCTAGATCAAGTGGATCAAAACTGGTTCTCCTTCTTCTAAGCCCATCATGAGTGTTGGGCTCTTGCTAGCTTTATCCGAATTGGATTGCACCAATTCATGCATTGCTTCCTTGATCTTCGTGGCTCTTAATCTTGTAATTGATCCTTAAGACTTGGTCCACCTTGGGGCCCATCACAAGGGAGTTGTACACAGCTCTCACTCTCCCTCACTCTCCAAGGCACGAAGTTAACTTCTAGTGGTCGATCCGCTGCCGTGAGCCACCGCTTGGCCACCACCTTGCCACCACAGCTCCACCACATCTTCCTCTACCTTTCCCTAGGTTCCCATGGAGTTCTATGGCCTTCCTCCACCTCAAGCAACCTCCCACCATTTCAGATTCACAGTTCACGACGTGATGCCGCAGCTCCCCACCTTTGACCACCACGAGGCCACCTTGAGCCTTTCCAAGACCACGTCTAGCTATTCTCAAGCCCAAACCGCCACTTTATGTGGTGGACAGCCATCGTACGAGGTGTTACCGCCATGTACGACTCCTCTGACGCCTTGATCGTGACGGGCAGCGAGCAACACACAGGTTATCCTGTTGATGGTATAACCCTTTATCTTGAGTTATTTACATTTATATTAGTTGATTGTTTGGACTGTAAATTGTGTAATTAGTATTTATGGAGTTTGTTGCGTAGTTGTGAAGTGTTGGGCTTGACTGTGTAGTGTTGTAGATTGTGCTTTGAGTATGGGCATGAGATGAATGCCATAGTTGTGATACGGTGTGAAGTGTAAAGAGAGTACGTGTGAAGCCCAACACTCATGATGGGCTTGGAAGAAGGAGAACCAGTTTTGATCCACTTGATCCTAGTATGTAAGACACGACTTGGGCCTATTGTTATTGAAGGCATTGGACTTATTTATTTCATTAAAATGGCTTATTTTATTAGTCATAGGAATTAATCTAGAATAATTGGGCTTTGGGGATGTCCAACCCATGGCTTTGGGGCTTTTGGGAAGGCCTTGTATTTTGGCCAAGGGCTTATTTGGAAAGTTATTATTTTACAAACTAGGTGATGTGAACCCCAATCGACTCGCTTTGAGACCCAACAATAATAATGAAAAACCAACCCAAGAAAGCCAAACTCAAGTCTATGGATGGAGAATCTAGACCCGTTGAGAACCCGTTTCAAGAACCTAGATTATATTAAAATCTAGACCCGTTGAAGAACCCGTCTCAAGAACCCGGATTACAAAGGAGGAACGCCACAAAGGTTGTGATTTACCTTTGATAAGTTCAAACGTTCAATCAAGAACAAGAGGAGATAAACTCAACTCCCAATGAATAAAATTTATCAATTTTAATCATGTCTTTTTTTTCTCAAAAGAGGCTACAAGTGGTTTAAATAAAGAATTCCCAAAACCCTAAAGGAATAGTGCCGTGGTACTGTAGCGTGAACAGTGTCGCGCTAAAGTAACTTATAAAACCCTAGTTTGTAAAATAATAACTTTCCAAATAAGCCCTTGGCCAAAATACAAGGCCTTACAAAAAACCCTAGTTCAATAGAAATAAGACGTATGGGCTGGATACACCAGATGGCGTGTCATGAGTGTACTCTGTGCTATGTCGTGATACACCAGATGGCGTGTCAGTAAGGGTTGGATGACGTAACGGAGAAGCGTGGAGTGTATGGTGTAGCGTTGGGAACTGTGTAATAGTGCCCCGAAGTAATGGTGTTGTGGCTGTAGTCCAAGGTGACGGGTGTCGCCTTGAGGTTGACTTGTGGCTGAAAGTAAGTGTGAAGTGGTGTAAAGGTATCAGAGAGTGCAGTGGAAGCATGATGGGCACCATACTGTAACTCGGGACTTGGTCTCGAGCTAGGTGAAGTGATAGAGGTGCATTTGTGGATGCAGACTTGTTAAGTGGCGGGAACTGTGTAACAATGTCCCGAAACAGTGGTGATATGGCCTGTAGTCCGGGGTGACGGGTGTCACCTTGTGGTTGACTAGTGGAAAACTATCAGAGCGTGCAGCGGAACTAGTGGAAAACTATCAAATCGTGCAGCGGAAGCATAATGGGCATGATGAAGTGACTCGGGATTAGTCTCGAGCTGTGTGACGCGACAGCGGTGCATTTGTGGATGCAGTCCTCTCCTATCAAGTGTTGGGATGAACTTGTACAAGACTGGGAAGTAGGAAGAGTCCTATCAACCAGGTCTGAGCAAGTTGGTATTGGAGTATGAAGCTTGTTTATACAGACGGACGTTCATTGGAATTATAAGTTACTCTTAGGTGATAAAAGGGGATGAGATACATGTGCCTTCTTTCTCCCTTCTTTCGTAAAGCGTATCTTGTAGAGAAAAAGGTTTCATTTTCCTTTAGAGAAAAGTATGAACGTAATACTTACCTAGACTTCATGCCATACTCAATCCATGCAGTCCATTTGTGTGCTTGTCAGATGGCAACCTACATGCATACACATAACCTTACATCATCATCTATCTAATGCATAAGTAACTATTCTAAAAAATAGAACTATGCCTCGCTTGAAATACTCTTTGTCCATACCTGGACTCTTACAAGCCATTTACTATACTTAAATTTTGGGGGTCTTATTCCTAAAAGTGAATCCCCGTGATGCACCTTAGGGTTAAGACAATAAGACCTCTGTCTCATTCTTCTATTTCCACAATCCTACGCATGATTCCAAACGACAGAGTCACGCATTCTAACCTTAGACGATATACTCGTCACTACCTTCATGTATCCTAGCCCATACTAAATCCTCATTCCCAACCAACCACAGGCTACATGAATTCAAGCCAACTCTGGGGCTAAAACACCATGTAACCATGCTGAGGACAACTTACCCATTATATATGGTGAACTTGTCCGACAAACGTGCCTCGCCAGAGGCACGTATCTGATGGGAACCAAGGTGGGCCTACTCTTAAAGATCCTTTGCAAGTTCCAGATGGGCCAATTACAAGATCAAGAGCCAAGAAGATCAAGGAAGCAATGCAAGGATTAGTACAAGCCACTTGGGCAGAAGCTAGCAAGAGCCCAACACTCAAGATGGGCTTGAAAGAAGGAGAACCAGCTTTGATCCACCTGATCCAAGCTGTGGAAGACTTGACTTAGAGATAGGGCCTTTAGATATTAAGGCTTTCAATTTGTTTAAAATGATTTTTATTATTAGTTTAGAATAAGTGGGCTTGAGGATGCTTAGCCCACATGTCTTATTTCTTATGAACTAGAGTTTTTGGGAAGGCCTTGTATTTTGGCCAAGGGTTTTTTTTGGAAAAATACTATTTTATTTGAACTAGGGTTTCGAAGTACTGTAGCACGACACTGTTCATGCTACAGTACCACGCGGCTACTGTTCACTGAAGGGCATTTTTGAGAGTAGGGTCTCAAATTTTAGTCTAGGGTTTTATCATGTTTTGGGGAGGGTATTTAAAGGATGTAACCAGCCACTCCAAGGCTTAGACTATTATTCTGAATTTTAATTGTGAGTGAGTTTTCTCCTCTTGTTCTTAATTGAACTCTTGAACTTATCAAAGGTAAATCACAACCTTTGTGGCATTCCTCCTTGTAATTTGGGTTCTTGAGACGGGATTTCAACGGGTCTAGATTTTAATATAATCTAGGTTCTTGAAACGAGTTCCCAACGGGTCTAAATTCTCCATCCATAGACTTGAGTTTGGCTTTCCTGGGTTGTTTGTCCAATATTGTTGTTGGGTCTCAAAGCGATCGATTGGGGTTCACATCATTTGGTATTCAGAGCAAGGTTTCCAATCAGGTCTGATTCTATCTTTTATTTATTGCATCATAAATTCTAGGGCTTCAATGTTCTAGGCTTTGCCAAAAAAAAAATAGAAATTCGTTTTTCTAGGGCTGCCAAAATTTGCACCATCTAGGGTTTGAAATTTCTAGGGTTTCATTCATTCCCTCCTATTCCTTGTCAATTTTTATGTGTTTGAATTCAATTGTTTGTTTATCACAACTGAATATTTCTGTTTGTGGTTGAATTGTTGAGAAAAAGAAAAGAAAGGAAAGGAAAGGAAAGGAAAAGAAAAGAAAAAAAAAAGAAAAAAAAATCGAAAAAAAAAAATTCCGAATTTTGATTTTTATAGATTGAGCCTTTATCGTAAAAGGGGTTGAATACATCTTTCTAGTTTGTATCTTATTTCATAATTACTCTTCCATTCATATAATTTCTGTGATTCTCGTGTCGTTTCTTTCCTTCTGTATTTCTCTTGTTCTTGTTTCTTGGATCTAATTGCTAGTTGGGATTAAACAAGGTTACTTTGTCTTGATTGAGTTCAATTAGTTCTGAAAGAACTTGGTTGGGAAAACTCGAGGTAAAAGGCAAGAGAGTGTGAGATCATTATCGGGAAAAAGCCAATTAAGAGTGTGATACACAAGTGGAGTGCCATTATTTGAGTGTAAACACGTAAGGGAGCGTGTGAGTCCTTTCTTTTTCCGCTAACATTTTTTTTGCAGCACATTACAATGTCTCACCATAGTGGCTCATCACCCAAGGGGCAGCAGATAACTCATTTGTGTTGCAAGCCATGCAACAACAGTTTGAGAGGATGAACATGCTATTCAGGGAAATGGAGGATAGGATGAATCAACAACAAGCAGAGATTAGAAATTTGCAAGGTGGGAGAAATCGGAGGCGACGTGAGCCTAGGGTTGAAAATACATATGAGAATGAAGGAGATGATGAGGATGAGGAAGACCTAACATCTGAAATTGGGTTGGGTAGACGTAGAGGAGTTAGGCATGAAAGAGGATTTGAGGGGAACCTAGGGGCTCGGGATGGTGTCGATGGAGACTTGGGGAGCATCAAAATGTTTTACCATCTTTTCAAGGTAGAACTGACCCAGAGGTTTATCTAGAGTGGGAGAAAAAAATAGAGTTGGTATTTGATTGTCATAATTACTCTGAGGAGAAGAAAGTGAAGTTGGCAGTAATTGAATTCCCTGATTATGCTATTATTTGGTGGGATCAATTAGTGACCACTAGGAGGAGGAATCATGAGAGGCCTGTAGAGACATGGGGAGAGTTGAAAGCTCTCATGAGGCGGAGATTTGTACCTAATCACTACTATAGGGACCTTTATCAAAAGCTCCAAAATCTTACACAGAGGTCTAGGAGTGTGGAGGATTACCATAAGGAGATGGAAGTGGCTATGATTCAGGCTAATGTAGAAGAGGACCGGGAGGCCACCATGGCTAAATTTTTGAGTGGTTTGAATAGAGACATAGCCAATGTGGTTGAATTGCAACATTATGTGGAGATAGAGGACATGGTACACATGGCTATGAAGGTCGAGAGGCAATTAAAGAGAAAAGGGACAGCAAGGTACACTTCGGTTTCTAGCACTACTTGGAAATCAAAGTGGGATAGGAATGATCCTACTGAAGCAAAGAGAAAGATCGAACCACCTAAGGGCAAAGATGAGGGACCTAGCAGCAAGCCCAAGGTAGAATCTCAACCTTCAAGGAATAGAGATATTAAATGCTTTAAGTGTTTGGGTTCCGGGCACATCGCTTCTCAATGTCCAATAGGCGAGTGATGATTATGCATGACAATGGGGAGGTAATGACTGAGAGTGAGTATGACGTGATGGGGTGCCCGAGTTGGTTGATGCTAGTGATGATGAAGAGGGTGTGAGTGAGTCTCTTGTGGCCAGGCGTGCTCTCAACACACACATTAAGCCGAGCAATAGAGAGAGAACATTTTCCATACTAGATGCCACGTCAACAGCTTATGTAGTATGATCATTGATGGAGGCGGTTGTACTAATGTGGCTAGCACTACTTTGGTTGAGAAATTGAATTTACCAACCATAAAACACTCTAGACCATACAAATTGCAGTGGTTAAATGATTGTGGGGTGGTTAGGATGGATAGACAAGTGTTAGTTCCTTTTTCAATTGGGAGGTATCAAGATGAGGTGCTTTGTGATGTTGTGCCTATGCATGCTGGCCATATTTTATTGGGGAGGCCGTGGCAGTATGATAGGAGGGTGACACATGATGGGTTCAAAAACATGTACAGCTTTGTAAATGAGGGCAAAACAATCAAACTTGCTCCTTTAACTCTAAGCCAGGTCTATGAGGACCAACTGAAACTGAAAAGTGAGGTTGCTCAGAAAAGAAAGAGTGAAAATGAGAGTGATAAAAAAAGAAAGAGTGAAAAAAGTGAAAATGAGAGTGATCAAAAAAGAATGAGTGAAAAAGAGATTGAGCAGAAAAGAAAGTGTAATAGTGAAAATGAGCAAAACAAAAAGAGTGAAAGAGAAAGTAGAGATGTGGCTGAGAGTAGAGAAAAAAGAGTGGAGCCACGAGAGAAAAAAGAAAGAGAGACTGCAGAGAGGAAAGGAAAGACAAAAGTGAGTTTCTATGCCAAAGAGAGTGAGGTTAAGAGGGCTTTCTTCGCAGATCGCCCTATGATTTTTCTTGTCTATAAAGAGTCTTATCTTACTCTTGATGACACTCACCAGTCTCTTCCTAGTTTGGCTATTTCCTTGTTGCAGGAGTTTGAGGACGTATTCCCAGAGGAGATGCCTAATGAGTTGCCACCCATTAGAGGCATTGAGCATCAGATTGATTTTGTACCTGGAGCTACTATTCCAAACCGACCAGCCTATAGGAGTAATCCAGAGGAGACAAAGGAGCTTCAGAGGCAAGTTGAGGACTTGATGAGCAAGGGGTACGTGAGGGAGAGCATGAGCCCATGTGCAGTACCAGTGCTATTAGTGCCAAAGAAGGATGGGACGTGGAGAATGTGTGTTGATTGCAGGGCGGTCAACAATATTACGGTAAAGTATCGCCATCCCATTCCTAGATTAGATGATATGCTTGATGAATTGCATGGCTCATGCATTTTCAGTAAAATTGATCTTAAAAGTGGGTATCATCAAATTAGAATGAAAGAGGGCGATGAATGGAAAACTGCTTTTAAGACTAAGTATGGGCTTTATGAATGGTTGGTTATGCCATTTGGACTTACAAATGCACCCAGTACTTTCATGAGATTGATGAACCATGTCCTACGTGCATTCATTGGCAAGTTTGTGGTTGTGTATTTTGATGATATCCTAGTTTACAGCAAGGACTTAAATGAGCATATTGAGCATTTGAAATATGTGTTTAATGTGTTGAGATGTGAAAAATTATATGCTAATTTCAAGAAATGTACATTTTGCATGGAAAGAGTTGTTTTTCTTGGATATGTTGTTAGTACAAAAGGTATTGAGGTGGATCAAGAGAAAGTCAAGGCCATCAAGGAGTGGCCAACGCCAAAGAGCATCACTGAGGTAAGAAGCTTTCATGGTTTAGCTAGCTTTTATCGGCGTTTTGTTAAAGACTTTAGCACCATTGCTGCACCACTCACTGAAGTCATTAAAAAGAATGTTGGGTTTCATTGGGGGGCTACTCAAGATAATGCTTTTGCCACCATTAAAGAAAGGTTGTGCTCTGCACCTGTGCTAGCATTACCTGATTTTAACAAAGCTTTTGAGATTGAATGTGATGCCTCAGGTATAGGGATTGGAGCCGTTCTGATGCAGGATAAGCGGCCCATAGCCTTCTTCAGTGAAAAGTTAAGTGGGGCCTCACTTAAGTACCCTACTTATGACAAAGAGCTTTATGCTCTTGTTCGTGCATTAGAGACTTGGCAGCACTACCTATGGCCTAGGGAATTTGTGATCCACACCGATCATGAATCATTGAAGCATCTTAAGGGTCAAGGTAAGTTGAATAAAAGGCATGCTCGTTGGATGGAATACATTGAGACATTTCCATATGTCATCTGTTACAAGCAAGGTAAGGAGAACATTGTTGCTGATGCTTTATCTCGAAGGTATGTACTTCTTACTTCTATGAGTGCTAAGATGCTTGGGTTTGAATATGTGAAAGACCAATATGCCGATGACGCTGACTTCTCTAATGTGTACATGGCGTGTGATAAGGCGGCATTTGGTAAGTTTTACAAGCATGAGGGTTACTTGTTTAAAGAAAACAAACTTTGTGTGCCAAATTGTTCTATGCGTGAATTACTGGTGCGTGAGGCACATGGTGGGGGATTAATGGGACACTTTGGTGTCAAGAAGACTTTGGATATTTTGCATGAACATTTCTTTTGGCCTAAGATGAAGAGAGATGTCACTCGCATTTGTGGCAGGTGTATTACATGTAGGAAGGCCAAATCTAAAGTGTTGCCACATGGGTTGTATACACCCTTACCCGTTCCTAGTGAGCCATGGGTCGATATATCTATGGACTTTGTTTTGGGGCTACCTAGGACAAAAAGGGGTAGAGATTCTATTTTTGTGGTTGTGGATAGATTTAGTAAGATGGCACATTTCATTCCATGCCATAAAACAGATGATGCCACAAACATAGCTGACTTGTTTTTCAGAGAGATAGTGCGACTCCATGGTGTTCCCAGAAGTATTGTTTCTGATAGGGATGTTAAATTCCTTAGCTACTTTTGGAAGGTGTTGTGGGGGAAATTGGGTACCAAGCTCTTATTTTCCACTACTTGTCATCCACAGACTGATGGTCAGACTGAAGTAGTTAATAGGACCTTAACTCAGCTTTTACGCACTGTTGTTCATAAGAATTTAAAAACTTGGGAGGATTGTTTGCCATTCATAGAGTTTGCATATAATAGAACCATGCATACTACTACTTCATATTCTCCTTTTGAAATTGTTTATGGATTCAATCCGCTTACCCCTTTAGATTTGATGCCTTTACCAGTTGATGGCAGGAATAGCTTGGATGGACAAAAGAAGGCAGAGTTGGTGAAGTCACTCCATGAGCGGGTACGGTTTCAAATTGCCCAAAAGAATGAAAGGGTTGCTTCCCAAGCCAATAAAGGGCGAAGGCGTGTCATCTTCGAACCAGGAGATTGGGTTTGGGTTCACATGCGCAAAGAAAGATTCCCAGCTCATCGGAGGACTAAGTTGCATCCTCGAGGAGATGGACCTTTCCAAATCCTTGAGAAAATTAATGACAATGCCTATAAAGTGGATCTCCCAGGTGAGTATAATGTTTCAGCTACCTTCAATGTTTCTGATCTTTCTCCTTTTGATGTAGGTGAAGATTCGAGGTCGAATCCTTTTGAGGAGAGGGGGAATGATGGGAACCAAGGTGGGCCTGCTCTTAAAGATCCTTTGCAAGTTCCAGATGGGCCAATTACAAGATCAAGAGCCAAGAAGATCAAGGAAGCAATGCAAGGATTAGTACAAGCCACTTGGGCAGAAGCTAGCAAGAGCCCAACACTCAAGATGGGCTTGAAAGAAGGAGAACCAGCTTTGATCCACCTGATCCAAGCTGTGGAAGACTTGACTTAGAGATAGGGCCTTTAGATATTAAGGCTTTCAATTTGTTTAAAAGGATTTTTATTATTAGTTTAGAATAAGTGGGCTTGAGGATGCTTAGCCCACATGTCTTATTTCTTATGAACTAGAGTTTTTGGGAAGGCCTTGTATTTTGGCCAAGGGTTTTTTTTGGAAAAATACTATTTTATTTGAACTAGGGTTTCGAAGTACTGTAGCAAGACACTGTTTACTGAAGGGCATTTTTGAGAGTATGGTCTCAAATTTTAGTCTAGGGTTTTATCATGTTTTGGGGAGGGTATTTAAAGGATGTAACCAGCCACTCCAAGGCTTAGACTATTATTCTGAATTTTAATTGTGAGTGAGTTTTCTCCTCTTGTTCTTAATTGAACTCTTGAACTTATCAAAGGTAAATCACAACCTTTGTGACGTTCCTCCTTGTAATTTGGGTTCTTGAGACGGGATTTCAACGGGTCTAGAATTTAATATAATCTAGGTTCTTGAAACGAGTTCCCAACGGGTCTAAATTCTCCATCCATAGACTTGAGTTTGGCTTTCCTGGGTTGTTTGTCCAATATTGTTGTTGGGTTTCAAAGCGAGTCGATTGGGGTTCACATCAGTATCTCATCCCCTTTTATCACCTAAGAGTAACTTATAATTCCAATGAACGCCCACATGTATAAAACAAGCTCCATACTTCAATACCAACTTGCTCTGACTCAATTGATAGGACTCTTCCTACTTCCCGGCCTTGTACAAGTTCATCCCAATACTTGATAGGAGAGGACTGCATCCACAAATGCACCGTTGTCACGTCACGTAGCTCGAGACTAATCCCAAGTCATGTCACGACGCCCATCATGCTTCTGCTGCACACTCTGATACTTTTCCACCAGTTCCATATACTTTTAGCCATAGTCAACCACAAGGTGACACACCCGTCACCCCGGACTATAGGCCATATCACCACTGCTTCGGAACACTATTACACAGTTCCCGCCACTTAACAAGAGGACTGCATCCACAAATGCACCTCTTTCACTTCACCTAGCTCGAGACCAAGTCCCAAGTAACAGCACGATGCCCATCATGCTTCCGCTGTACTCTCTCATACCTTTACACCACTTCACACTTACTTTCAGCCATAAGTCAACCTGAAGGCGACACCCGTCACCTTGGACTACAGCCAATAACCAACAGTGTCCCGACGCTACACCATACACTCCACGCTTCTCATTTACGTCATCCAACCCTTAGTGACACGTCATCTGGTGTATCATGACATAGCACAGAGTACACTCACGTGAACTCTCTTCCATCCACACTACGATACACACCTCATGGTGCATCACTATGCGACATGGAGTACGTGCCACACGTATTCCCTTCGCTACAACACTTATTATCATGACGCACATCACACGGTGCATCGCCATACAACACAGAGTATACTCCACATGTATTTTATTCACTCTACGCCACATGTCACTACAGCGCACGTCACACGGTGTGTCGCTACACAACATAGAGTACTTCACGCCGTATCACAATTACGGCATCCATCTCACGCCCACACTCACAACACAGTCCACAACACTCCACAGTCGAGCCCAACACTTCACTTCACAACAACACAGTGAACTCCATAAATACTAACTACATAGTCTACGGTCCAACCAATCAACTAATGTAAACATAAATAACTCGAGATAGAGGGATATACCATCTACAGGATAACCTATGCATCGCTCGCTGCCCGTCACGATCAAGGCGTCGCAGGAGTTGTACATGACAGTAACACAGCGTACGATGGCTGTCCACCACGTAAAGTGGCAGTTTGGGCTTGAGAATAACTAGGCGTGGTCTTGGAAAGGCTCAAGGTGGCCTTGTGGTTGTCAAAGGTGGTGGAGCACAACGGCATCACGCCGTGAACAGTGAATCTGAAATGGTGGAAGGTTGCTTGAGGTGGAGGAAGGACATAGAACTCCATGGGAAGCTAGGGAAAGGTAGAGGAAGATGTGGTGGAGCTGTGGTGGCGAGGTGGTGGCCAGGCGGTGGCTCACGACGGCGGATTGGCCAATAGAAGTTAACTTTGTGCCTTGGAGAGTGAGGGAGAGTGACAGTTGTGTACAGCTCCGTTGGGCATGAAATTTGTTGGAGAAGGTCATGGTGATGAGAGGAATAAGATGGTGGTGGTGAAACATTATGGGTAGCCGTGTACGGTGTGGTGCACGATGGTTCAACTGTATGGGTAGTTGTGGAGACTCATCGGAGAAAGAGAGAGAAGAGAGGTAGAGGGAAAGAAGGACATGGGGAGGAAGCCCATGATGTGGTGAAATCGTTGGTGGTGCTTGGTGGTTGTTTCAGCTGTGTATGGTGGCTCAAAAAGGAGAACATGGCCTTAAGACCCATTTGCTTGGAGGAAGAAAGAGAGAGGTGGCTACCGATATAGCTCACCACCGGTGGGGTAGTGCTCGCCAATGGGGAGGATCAGGCCAAAGGTGGATGATGTGAACCTCAATCGACTCGCTTTGAGACCCAACAACAATATTGGAAAAACAACCTAGGAAAGCCAAACTCAAGTCTATGGATGGCGAATTTAAACCCGTTGAGAACTCGTTCCAAAAATCTAAATTATATTAAAATCTAGACCCGTTGAAATCCCGTCTTAAGACAAATTACAAGGAGGAACGCCACAAAGGTTGTGATTTACCTTTGATAAGTTCAAGAGTTCAATCAAGAACAAGAGGAGAAAACTCACTCACAATTAAAATTCAGAATAAAATGTCTTACCCTTGGAGTGGCTGGTTACATCCTTTAAATACCCTCCCCAAAACATGATAAAACCCTAGACTAAAATTTGAGACCCCTTCTCTCAAAAATGCCCTTTAGTGAACAGTAGCCGCGCGACTGTAGCATGAACAGTGTCTTGCTACAGTAACTTCTAAACCCTAGTTCAGATAAAATAATATCTTTCCAAATAAGCCCTTGGCCAAAATACAAGGCCTTCCCAAAAACCCTAATTCATAAGAAATAAGACATGTGGCTAAGCATCCTCGAGCCCACTTATTCTAAACTAATAATAAAAATCATTTTAAACAAATTGATCCTTAAGACTTGGTCTGCCTTGGGGCCCATCATTCCTCCTCTCTTCAAAAGGATTCAATCTCGAATCTCCACCTGGACCAAAGGGAAATAGATCTGTAACATTGAAAATAGTAAGCACATGATACTTACCTGGAAGATCCACTAGATATGAAGTATCATTAATTTTATCAAGAACTTGGAAATGTCCATCCAAGCTACTTTTGTCATCAACAGGTAAGGGCATTAAATCAAAAGGAATAAGTGGATTAAAACCATATGCAATTTCAATATCAGAATAAAAAATGGTGGTATGCATGGTCCTATTATATGCAAACTCTAAACAAGAGCAAGCGATACTCCCACAAACGTTCATGAAACAAGTCAATGAAAGGCAAATAATACTCCCATAAACGTTCATTAATCACATCTAAAGTCTTCCTTACACCAAAATAATAATTATGATTATATGCAATCTCAAGAAATGGCAAACAATATTTCCACAAACGTTCATATAACCAGTTAATGAATGGAAAATAATACTGCCACAAACGTTGATGTGAACCCCAATCGATTTGCTTTGAGACCCAACAACAATACTGGAAAAACAACCCCAAGAAAGCCAAACTCAGATTTATGGATGGAGAATTTAGACCCGATGAGAACCCATTCCAAGAACCTAGATTATATTAAAATCTAGACCCGTTGAAGAATCCGTCTCAAGAACCCAAATTACAAAGGAGGAACGCCACAAAGGTTTTGATTTACCTTTGATAAGTTCAAAAGTTCAAGAAGAACAAGAGGAGATTACTCAAACTCTCAAAGAAATTCCATAAATTCTGCCTCTCAAATGAGGCTATAAGTTGTAACAGCCCGCTAAAATTATCAGTTTTGGATTATTTCCCGACAGCAATCACATCTCTCTTGTCTTTACCCTCATCTGGAATCACGCGTATAGTTTATCTTTTCCGTAAATCACGTATTTTTGTTCTTCACCGACAGCTGTAAAATCATGAGTCTTCCAAGACCACGCCTAGCCTTTCTCAAGCCCAAACTACCACTTTATGTGGTGGACAGCCACCGTACGCCGCCACGTACGTTCCTCCGACGCATGTTCGTGACGAACAACGAGCGACGCACGGGTTATCCCGTCGATGGTATAACCTTCTATCTCTAGTTATTTTACGTTTAAAATAGTTGGTTGGTTTGTGGATTGTGTAGTTGTATTTGTGGAATTCGTTGCGTAGTTGTGAAGCGAAGTGTGGTTGTGAAGTGTTGCGTTTGATTGTGTATTTTGTGGACTGTGCTGTGAAGTATAGGCGTGAGATGGATGCCGTAGATGTGATACGGCGGGTTGTGTGAAGAGAATACGCGTGTAGCGTATTCTGTGTAATGCAGCGACGCGCCGCATTAGTACAACTTCCCCCATCAATGATCATACTACATACCTTGTTGTTGATGTGGCATCTAGTATGAAAAATGTTCTCTCTCTGCAGCTCTGTATCATCCATCTTACTTTGTGTATTAAGAGCACGCTTGACAACAAGGACTCACCATACTCCTCATCTTATATTGATGTTTAATACTAGGCTCAAGTCTCCTATCTCTCCCACTTTGTAGATTTCTAATCACACACCTTGTTGATCCATCCTATGCTCACTTCTCCCAATTTCAAATTTAACCTTTCAAACTTTTGTTGCTTGGAATGCAACACAGAGAATGAGTTATCTACCATCTCCTTTGGTGATGAGTCATTTTTATGAGACATCATATGCTCTGCACAAAAAAGAATGTTAGGGGAAAAAAAGACCTCACACGCTCCCTTACGTGTTTACACTCGAATAATGGCACTCCACTCGTGTTTCTCTCTTAATTGGCTCTTTTTTCAGGATAATGATCTCACACTCTCTTGCCTTTTACCCCAAGAGTTTTCCCACTCAAGTTCTTTTAAGAACTAATTGAACTCAATCAAGATAATACAACCTTGTTTTCTCCCAACTAGTAATTAGGTCCAAGAAACAAGAACAAGAGAAAAAACATGGAAGGAATAAAATGACACGAGACTCAATGAATTTATACACTGGAAAGAGTAATTACGAAATAAGGTACCAACTAGAATGATGTATTCAGCCCCTTTAAAGATAAGGATCAATCAATGACAAAGCACTCAATTTTATATGGCAAAGTATTTGAAACAACTACCCAAAATCCATCTCTCTTCTTTTCTTTTCTTTTCTTTTCCTTTCCTCAACAATTCAACCACAAACAGAAATATTCAATTGTGATAATCAAACAATTGAATTCAAACACATAAAATTGACAAGGAAATAGAAGAGAATCAATGAAACGGCACTCCAAGCAATTGACAAACTTAGAGATGCAAGAAACCCCAGAAATTCCCAACTCTATAGATGGTGCAAATTTTGGCATCTCTCAAACAAGCAATTTAGCCACATTGGTTGATGAACATGAAACCAAAAAGATAGAGTAATCTGGCAGCCCTAGGAAACGAATTTCTGCACTTTTTTTTTTTTTTGCAACCTTAGAACAATGAAGCCCTAGAAATAAAGATGCAATAAATAAAAGATAGAATTACACCTGATTGGAAACCTTGCTCTGAATACCAAATGATGTGAACCCCAATCGATTTGCTTTGAGACCCAACAACAATACTGGAAAAACAACCCCAAGAAAGCCAAACTCAGATTTATGGATGGAGAATTTAGACCCGATGAGAACCCGTTCCAAGAACCTAGATTATATAAAATCTAGACCCTTGAAGAATCCGTCTCAAGAACCCAAATTACAAAGGAGGAACGCCACAAAGGTTTTGATTTACCTTTGATAAGTTCAAAAGTTCAAGAAGAACAAGAGGAGATAACTCAAACTCTCAAAGAAATTCCATATATTCTCCTCTCAAATGAGGCTATAAGTTGTTTAAATAGACAACCCCCAAAAACCCTAATGAAAG
>QGSO01000879.1:0-18789 GCA_011037825.1 Carya cathayensis | reverse complement strand
TATTCTGCCTCTCAAATGAGGCTATAAGTTGTTTAAATAGACAACCCCCAAAAACCCTAATGAAAGTGCCTCGGGTACTGTAGCGTGAACAGTGTCGTACGCCGCGCTACAGTAACTTCTAAAACCCTAGTTTGTATAATAATAACTTGCCAAATAAGCCCTTGGCCAAAATACAAGGCCTTCACAAAAACCCTAGTTCAATAGAAATAAGACGTGTGGGCTGGACATCCCCCAAGCCCAATTATTCTAGATTAATTCCTATGACTATTAAAATAAGCCCTTTTAATTAAATAAATAAATTTATGGACTTCAATAACAAAAGGCCCAAGTCGTATCTTCCATAGCTTTGATCAAGTGGATCCAAATTGATTCTCCTTCTTTCAAACCCATCATGAGTGTTGGGCTCTTGCTAGCTTCATCCCAATTGGATTGCACCAATTCTTGCATTGCTCCCTTGATCTTCGTGGCTCTTATTCTTATAATTGATCCTTGAGACTTTGTCCGCCTTGGGTCCCATCAAACGTTCATGCCACACATCAATAAATGACAAATGATACCCTCGTAAACGTTCATGCAACAATTCAATGAATGGAAAATGATATTCTCGCAAATGTTCATGCAATGAGTCAATGGACGGCAAATGATACTCCCACAAATGATTATATGCATTACGTCTAAAATCTTTTTTACACCAAAATGATCCATCAAACCACATCTATGCACAAGCAAATCATGAATAAGACTAGTAGGCTCATAAAATCTATTCTCTTTAAACAAATACCAATCTAGTCTATAGCACTTACCAAACGATGCTTTCTCACATACTCCATACACACTAGCAAAGTCATCATCGTTAGCATGCAATCTCTTATCATATTCAAATCTCAATAGCTTTGCATCTAAAATCAAGACAATGACATACCGTCTTGATAATGCATCAATTACAAGATTTTCTTTACCATGTTTGTATTTGATTTCATGAGAAAAAGGCTCAATACATTCCTCCCACTTAGCATGCATTCTAGTCAACAACTTACCTTGTCCCTTCAAGTGTATCAAGGACACATGTTCTTGAAAGAAAGGTCGCGTGGGGATTGTCATACCTGGAACAAAGTTAATGTAATGCTCCATCTTTCTAATACGTGGCAACCCACTAAACACACTGCTAGGAATCATGACCTCATATCTCTGCAACAAAGAAATAACAATACTAGGCAAAGGTACGTTAAGTTCGTTAGTATTAAAACTTGCATTAGCATAAAAACTCACTTCTCTCTTTGTTTTTCTCTCACTTTCTTCATTCTTCTCTTTCTTTTCAATCTTTTTTTCGACATCTTTTTTTGAACTCTCGGCCTCACAATTGTTTTTCAACTTATTCTCTCTTTTTCTTGAGATTTCAGCCTCACCCTCATTTCTTTTCTCTCTTTCTCATTTTCGGTCTCACTATTTTTTTCTTCCTCAATCTCATTCCCACTCTTTATTTTTCGCTCAACCTCACTTTTACTCTATTTTTTTTTATCGATCTCATTTTCTCTCTTTTTTTGTTGATCAACCTCAGTTTCACTCTTTCTTTTATGATCAATCTCACTTTCTCTCTTTCTTTTTTGATCAACCTCACTTTTCAACTTCAGTTGGTCATCATGGACCTGTGTTGGAGTTAAAGGAGCAAGTTTGATTGTTTTTCCATCCTTTTCAAAACTGTACATGTTCCTAAACCCATCATAGATCACTCTCCTATCACACTGCCATGGCCTCCCCAACAAAATATGGCCAGCATGCATAGGCACTACATCACAAAGTACCTCATCCTTGTACCTCCTAATTGAAAAATAAACTAACACTTGCTTATTTACCCTAACCTCCCAACAATCATTCAACCACTGCAACTTGTATGGTCTAGGGGGTTTCAAGGTAGGTAAATTCAGTTTCTCAACTAAAGTAGTGCTAGCCACATTAATACAACTCCCTCCATCAATAATCCGGTTCTTGAGATGGATTCTTCAATGGGTCTAGGTTTTAATATAATCTAGGTTCTTGAAACGAGTTCTCAACGGGTTTAGATTCTCCATCCATTGACTTAAGTTTGGGTTTCTTGGGTGAGTTTTCAAACTGATTGTGAGTTTAAGGGATTCCAATTCTGCGGGTTCACATCAGACAAGTTCATCCCTACACTTAGTCATGACTAAAAACCTTAATCTTTATTAATCCTTTATTAATCAAGCATGATGCTCTTAACCTAAATCATAATAGCATGCTTTCAAAATTCATGCCAAAACATGTATTTTCATTCTTATCCCAACCATAAGCCTTTCTTGATGCTTAATAATCAATCAATCCTAGGTGAATAAATCAAACTTTCATGCCTTAATCATAGCTTAATTAAAAACGATGCATGCTTAATGATCAACACAAGTTAGAATAAAAACTTATCATGGCATCCTTCAAATTTTGAAATTAAACCTTCAATGACCATCCTAAGACATTAATCAATCATATCATAAAATGCTAAGACATGCCATAACCAAAATTTCCATTAAAACAAATTTAAACTCTTAACCCATTCTTTAATGAACCTGGTTTTGGCGTAAGGATGGTAACCATATCTAAAATTAACCAAAATTAATTCTAACACTTGACATGCAAAATAAGATATGAAAAGCTCTGGAGACAACTGACTGGGGGAACCGTGGAGGCACCGTGTCCCACGTGGCAACAAAACAAGAACGACGCTGTTTTTACCAATTGACCAAAATGTACTTTCTCTCCCCCCCCCCCCCCCCCAATTTACCCTCGTCCTCGATATCATTTCTCATCATTTATGCAGTCTCAAATCTCACAACATGCATCAGTGATCGAATTGAAAGAAAAAAAAATCTCAAATTGGTTTTCATACGCACAGTCTTTGAAGCTCCTTTGTCGAGGATTTCATTCTGCTGCAACAAAAAAAGGAGCCAAAAAATCAGGCTCAGAGCATATAACAATTGAGAGAGAGAGAGAGAGAGAGAGAGGTGTACTCCGCCATATCTACCAGTTGGATCAACTTCAGTCTTCAACAAACTCGGAGTAATCTGGTTCAAGATGTGCAAGACCCATTCATCCTCTATTTTTTTTTCCTACCTTTTTTGGGGTCTCTGTACTTTCCTATGATTATCCCCCCCAGTTACCCTTCTTCTACAGTTCTAACACACACACACACCAGAGAGATTTATCATACAAAAATAGGACGTACTTCCCAAAAACTTTTTAGAGAGAGTGTGTGTGAGCAAGCTGTGGAAATGAACAATTATTTAAGAGAGAGAGAGAGAGAGAGACAGGCAAAGGAGCTTCAATGACAGTGTATGAACACCAATTTGAGATTTTTTTTCCTTCAATTCGAACGTTTTTTGGTCCTTCATTTGGCTTGCAGCATACCCATGTCTGATTTCTTCAAAATCTGATCTTTTTGGGTCCTTCTGTTTGTTCTTGTACACGGGCATCTGATATATTTGTCAATTCTTCATGTTTGATCATTCCAGTTACAGAGCATTTGATGAGTACAGAGGAATTGAAGTTACTTGGAACCAGGTCAATGATGGGCCCCAAGGCGGACCAAGTCTCAAGGATCAATTATAAGAATAAGAGCCACGAAGATCAAGCGAGCAATGCAAGAATTGGTGCAATCCAATTGGAATGAAGCTAGCAAGAGCCCAACACTCATGATGGGCTTGAAAGAAGGAGAATCAATTTGAATCCACTTAATCAAAGCTATGGAAGACACGACTTGGGCCTTTTGTTATTGAAGTCCTAGATTTATTTATTTAATTAAAAGGGCTTATTTTAATAGTCATAGGAATTAATCTAGAATAATTGGGCTTGGGGGATGTCCAGCCCACACGTCTTATTTCTATTGAACTATGGTTTTTGTGAAGGCCTTGTATTTTGGCCAAGGGCTTATTTGGCAAGTTATTGTTATACAAACTAGGGTTTTAGAAGTTACTGTAGCGCGGCGTACGACACTGTTCACGCTACAGTACCCGGGGCACTTTCATTAGGGTTTTTGGGGGTTGTCTATTTAAACAACTTATAGCCTCATTTGAGAGGCAGAATAGATGGCATTTCTTTGAGAGTTTGAGTTATCTCCTCTTGTTCTTCTTGAACATTTGAACTTATCAAAAGTAAATCAAAACCTTTGTGGCATTCCTCCTTTGTAATTTGGGTTCTTGAGACGGATTCTTCAATGGGTCTAGATTTTGATATAATCTAGGTTCTTGGAACGGGTTCTCATCGGGTCTAAATTTTCCATCCATAAATCTGAGTTTGGCTTTCTTGGGGTTGTTTTCCAATATTGTTGTTGGGTCTCAAAGCAAATTGATTGGGGTTCACATCATTTGGTATCAGAGCAAGGTTTCCAACCAGGTGTATTTCTATCTTTTATTTATTGCATCTTTATTTCTAGAGCTTCATTGTTCTAAGGTTGCAAAAAAAAAAAAAAAAGTGCAGAAATTCGATTTTCCTAGGGCTGCTGGATTACTCTATCATTTTTGTTTCATGTTCATCAATATTGGGTGGCTAAATTGCTTGTTTGAGGGCTGCCAAAATCTGCACCATCTATATAGAGTTGGAAATTTCTGGGGTTTCTTGCATCTCTAAGTTTTTCAATTGCTTGGAGTGTTGTTTCTTTGATTCTATTCTATTTCCTTGCCAATTGTTTTATATGTGTTTGAATTCAATTGTTTGATTATCACAATTGAATATTTCTGTTTGTGGTTGAATTGTTGAGGAAAGGAAAAGAAAATAAAATACGAAAAAAAAAATCCAAAGAAAAAAAAAAAAAGAGAGAGATGGATTTTGGGTAGTTGTTTGAAATACTTTGCCATATAAAATTGAGTGCTTTGTCATTGATTGAGCCTTATCTTTAAAGGGGCTGAATACATCTTTCTAGTTTGTACCTTATTTGGTTATTACTCTTTCCAGTGTATAAATTCCTTGAGTCTCATGTCATTTTATTCCTTCCATGTTTTTCTCTTGTTCTTGTTTCTTGGACCTAGTTACTAGTTGGGATAAAACAAGGTTGTATTATCTTGATTGAGTTCAATTAGTTCTTAAAAGAACTTGAGTGGGAAAAACTCTTGAGGTAAAAGGCAAGAGAGTGAGAGATCATTATCATGAAAAAAGCCAATTAAGAGTGAAAGACGAGTGGAATGCCATTATTTGAGTGTAAACACGTAAGGGAGCGTGTGAGGTCCTTTTTTCCACTAACATTCCTTTTTGTGCAGAGCATATGATGATGTCCCATAAAAATGACTCATCACCAAAGGAGATGGTAGATAACTCATTCTTTGTGTTGCAGACCATGCAACAAAAGTTTGAAAGGTTAAATTTGAAGTTGGGAGAAGTGAGGGATAGGATGGATCAACAAGGTGTAGTGATTAGAAATCTACAAAGTGGGACAGATAGGAGACGTGAGCCTAGTATTAAACATCAGTGTAAGAATGAGTATGGAGAGTCTCTTGTTGTCAAGCGTGCTCTCAATACACAAAGTAAGATGGATGATACAGAGCTGCAGAGAGAGAACATTTTTCATACTTGATGCCACATCAACAACAAGGTATGTAGTATGATCATTGATGGGGGAAGTTGTACTAATGTGGCTAGCACTACTTTAGTTGAGAAATTGAATTTACCTACCTTGAAACACCCTAGACCATACAAGTTGCAGTGGTTGAGTGATTGTGGGGAGGTTAGGGTAAATAAGCAAGTGCTTGTATCTTTTTCAATTAGAAAGTACAAAGATGTGGTGCTTTGTGATGTAGTGCCTATGCATGCTGGTCATATTTTGTTGTGCAGGCCATGGCAGTGTGATAGGAGAGTGATTTATGATGGGTTCAGGAACATGTACAATTTTGAAAAGGATGGAAAAATAATCAAACTTACTCCTTTAACTCCAACACAGGTCCATGAGGACCAACTGAAAGTAAAAAGTGAGATTGATGATAAAAGAGAGAGTAAAAGTGAGGTTGAACGAAAAAGAAAGAGTGAGAGAGAGATTGAGGAAGAAAGAAATTGTGAAACCTCTAGAAAAAGAGAGAATGAGTTGAAAAACAATTGTGAGGTCGAGAGTTCAAAAAAAGATGTTGAAAAAGGGAGTGAAAGAAAAGAGAGTGAAAAGGAAAAAAAGAGTGAAAGAGAAAAAGAGAGTGAAAAGGAAAAAGAGAGTGAAAGAAGAATAGAGAGTGAAACGAAAAATGAGATTGAAAAGAAAAGCGAGAGTGAAGAAAGTGAGAGAAAAGCAAAGGGAGAAGTGAGTTTTTATGCTAAAGCAAATTTTAATACTAACGAACTTAACAAATCTTTGCCTAGCATTGTTATCTCTTTGTTGCAGGGATATGAGGTCATGATTCCTAGCGGTATGTTTAATGGATTGCCACCTATTAGAAAGATAGAGCAATACATTGATCTTGTGCCAGGTGCGACAATCCCTGGCCAACCTTTGTTTGAAGAGCACAAGTCCTTGACGCACTTGAAGGGACAAGTTAAGTTGGATAGAATGCATGCCAAGTGGGTTCAATTCATTGAGACATTTCCTCATGTAATTCTTCAGTACACACACGGTAAGAAAAATTTTGTGTTTGATGCTTTAGCAAGAAGGTATGTCCTTGTCATCATTTTAGATACAAAATTATTGAGACTTGAATATGATAAGAAATTGTATGTTAATGATGATGGCTTGGCTAGTGTGTATAGAGTATGTGAGAAAGCATCATTTGGTAAGTTCTATAAATTAGATTGGCACTTGTTTAGAGATGATAGACTTTTTGTGCCTAATAGTTCTATGCGTGAGTTGCTTGTGCTTGTAGCACATGAATGTGCTCTGTTGGGAAATTTTGGTGTAAAGATAACTTTAGACGTGTTGCATGACCATTGGTGGGCGTATTACTTGCCATTTATTGAGTTTGCATTTAGTTGGAATGGTCCCTTTGGTGTTAAGAAGAGTTTAGACGTATTGCATGAATACTTTTGGGAGTATGGTTTGCCATTCATTGAGGTCGCATATAGTTGGAGTGGTCATTTTGGTGTAAGGAAGACTTTAGATGTGTTTCATGAACGTTTGTGGGAGTATCATTTTCCATTCACTGAATTCTTGCATGAACATTTGCGAGGATATCATTTGTCATTATTAGAGTTTGCATATAATAAGACCATGCATACTACTATTTCTCATTCATCTTTTGAAGTTGTTTTTGGCTTTAATCCACTTATTCATTTTGATTTAATGCCTTTACCTATTGATGACAGAAGAAACTTGGATGGACATTTCCAAATTAATGATACTTCATATCTAGTGGATTTTCCAGGTATGTATCATGTGTTTGCTATTTTCAATGTTACTGATATTTTTCCCTTTGATCCAGGTGGAGATTCGAGGTCGAATCCTTTTGAGGAGAGGGGGAATGATGGGCCCCAAGGCGGACCAAGTCTCAAGGATCAATTATAAGAATAAGATCCACGAAGATCAAGCGAGCAATGCAAGAATTGGTGCAATCCAATTGGAATGAAGCTAGCAAGAGCCCAACACTCATGATGGGCTTGAAAGAAGGAGAATCAATTTGGATCCACTTAATCAAAGCTATGGAAGACACGACTTGGGCCTTTTGTTATTGAAGTCCTAGATTTATTTATTTAATTAAAAGGGCTTATTTTAATAGTCATAGGAATTAATCTAGAATAATTGGGCTTGGGGGATGTCCAGCCCACACGTCTTATTTCTATTGAACTATGGTTTTTGTGAAGGCCTTGTATTTTGGCCAAGGGCTTATTTGGCAAGTTATTATTATACAAACTAGGGTTTTAGAAGTTACTGTAGCGCGGCGTACGACACTGTTCACGCTACAGTACCCGGGGCACTTTCATTAGGGTTTTTGGGGGTTGTCTATTTAAACAACTTATAGCCTCATTTGAGAGGCAGAATAGATGGCATTTCTTTGAGAGTTTGAGTTCTCCTCTTGTTCTTCTTGAACATTTGAACTTATCAAAGGTAAATCAAAACCTTTGTGGCTTTCCTCCTTTGTAATTTGGGTTCTTGAGACGGATTCTTCAATGGGTCTAGATTTTGATATAATCTAGGTTCTTGGAACGGGTTCTCATCGGGTCTAAATTCTCCATCCATAAATCTGAGTTTGGCTTTCTTGGGGTTGTTTTCCAATATTGTTGTTGGGTCTCAAAGCAAATTGATTGGGGTTCACATCAGTCAAGCTTTATGATTTCCTGCAAAGCCTCGAAGTACTTGAAAGACTAAACTGTGAAATTTATCTCCTTAAGACGTTGAAGCACAACAACATTATGGAATTTTACACTTCTTGGGTTGATACCGCAAATAGGAACAGCAATTTCGTCACCGAAATGTTCACTTTAGGGACTCTGAGGTAGTAAGCCCTTTTTGATGTGATTGCTTGCGAGAGGTTGAAGAAGGTGGAAAAGATAAAAGAGAGAGAGATGGGTAAGGGGGTGGCGAAGAAGGAAGAGGAAGGTTTTTGGAGCTACAAAGATGAAGACTATGCCGAATCTGTCATTCTCAAGCCTTGTGTTTGTTCCCATGGCCGGTCGTCATTCTTTTCTTTTTTAATATAGGCTAACGTGGCGTCTTGGTTCCCCATGAGTTCGCGGCTCAGTTGCCTGTAGTGCTACTGATAAGATATATAGGGAACGAAAACTCATAAATTTCCTGGCCTACTCAAGCTTCCAACAACAAGAACACCAAGAACTTCAAGAACACTCAAACTCACTCACACTTTTGGTTTCTCTCAAGAACTAAGGGGGAGATGGCTTTCAAATGCTCAAGAGGAGCTAGGGTTGAGGTGTGAATGAAATGAGGGGGTGAAGGGGCTTTTTATAGACAGCCAAAGGGGAGGGGACGATGGCTTAAGTCCTTGGGGATTGGTTTGTTTGGGTGGTGGTGTAAGAAGTTGAATTTTCCAGATTTGCTTCATCATCTTGTGTCACCTTGTGCAGGGGGAATAGTGACCTAAAATCACCATGACTTCATTAAGTTAGGTGCTACATTGAGCCTACAGAAGCTGGCCTGGTCGTGGTGCAGAAAAACAAGGAAGAAAAATACAAAATCATCATACACAAGCAAATGGGTTCAATGGTGGTTTCCTTGGGCAGATTTCGGTTTTATGCTTTCTATGGCTGAAAAGAATGAATCCAAAGCTCATGATGACCTTGAAGAACACTTTAGGATTAAGTGGTGAAGGAGGTGAAGTGGGATGGTGATCAGCCAATGGCAGATGGGAATTTGAAAGTCAACCAACTTTTTTTCCATCCAACTAGCACTTATGGTGCAATCGGTTTGATCGTTTTGTTTGGTTCTTGAAACTAAAATCATCCAAGGCTTCTATGGTTTTAAAGGGATCTCATGAGGTTTTTAAGGACCATATTAACCTTGAGAACAAGGCACAAAGGATTGGGTTTAAGGGCAAAACAGTCCATTGCACTCACAGGGCACACGTGTGCTGATTGGTTTGGTTTGGGGTTCGCTATGTCATTTTTCTTAATGACATGTGTGAAGGATTTATCTAGGGTTATAATATGGTCTAAGAATGAGGTATTTAAATAATGGAACAGGACAATTTGAGATCAAAAAGGGTTATAAAGATTAAATGACAAAATTAAGCTCAAAACAAGACTAAAGATTACTAATCACAGGTAAGGTGATTAATGGTCTTAATCAATTTTAAAACTTAGTTTTGGATTCAAAAACTTACTTAGGGTAAGCTATGGGCTTGAGTAAACCCATGGTATGGTGCATTGGGCTTGAATTTGATGAGTGAAGAGAATCAAAATAAGGCTTTGGGCCTTGTTGGGCTGTAAAGGGCCATGAGTGTAAGTGGAGGTTTTATGGACTTTGGGTATGGGTTGATGGGAGGCCTTTATTTCTAGATTTTGAGGAATTATCAGAGGCCTCAAGATTCACAATGTTGGGCTTGAAAAGCTCACATGGGCCATGGGCCATGGGTCAAATCTACACTAAGTTGGGCCAAGAAGGCCTTCTACCTCAAACTTGTGCCAACCCTTATCCTACCAAGACTCGCATTCCTTAAGAGGCTTGGTCCAAGGCTTCAAAATCTTGGCCCATTCACACTCTATACTTCTAAGGCCTTACTAAGATTACTAATGTGCTTGCTCAAATCCTTCAAGCTAAATAATCAATGGCACTAATTGCCATGATCTTGTTAATCTGACTATTCTTAATAATGAAATATTTAATACCCAAAATCATGAACTTAATCTAAGGGTGCTTAAGGACTAATCCTAATGGTTAATTAGGTGGGGTGTTTGTTACAAAGACCGAGTTAGTGAAGTAAATTCATGAGAAGGTACAGCTTCAAATTGCACCTAAGAATGAAAAGTTTGCATCTCAAGCCAATAAAGGATGAAAATATGTCATATTTGAACCAGGAGATTGGGTTTCGGTTCACATGCGAAAAGAAAGATTCTCAGCCCATAGAAGAACTAAATTGCATCCTCGAGGAGATGGACCTTTCCAAATCTTTGAGAAAATTAATGATAATGTGTATAAAGTGGATCTGCCACGTGAGTATAATGTTTCTGTTACTTTCAATGTTTTTTATCTTTCTTCTTTTGATGCAGGTGACGATTCGAGGCAGAATCCTTTTGAGGAGAAAGGGAATGATGGGCACCATGGTGGACTGAGTCTTGAAGATCCCTTGCAAGTTCCAGGTGGACCAATCACAAGGTCAAGAGCTAACAAGATCAAGGAAGCAATGTAAGGATTGGTGCAATCCTCTAGGGATAAGTTTGCAAATTCATCTAGCAAAACCCTAGTATTCAAGATGGGTTTGAAAGAAGGTGAACCAATTTTGATCCATGTGATACAAGCTATGGAAGGGGCGACATGATTTAAGGTTTCTTATTTTGGGCCTATTGTTATGTTTATGTGATTGAAGGCTTTAGACCTATTTAATTCATTAAAAAGGACTTATATTATTAGCTATACGAGTTTTTCTAGATTATTTGGGCTGAGGATGCTTGGCCTAGGGTTTCTTGGATTATTATCATGTGTTAATGACGTGTTTCGTCAACAAATCAGAAGAAGAGAAAGATATCTTCCCGACGCGCTGAGGTAGCATTGAGCCCAACTCAGTGAGGTGTGGGCCTTGGTATGCTGGGCCTAGACGAGGCTGTGTGAGCACCCGACTGATCTGGTGCAGCCGTATGGAGTCCATGCATGTGGCCATGGTGGTGAATAGTAGATAAATGTAGGAAAATGTAGAGAGAGATAGACACATAGATTTATGTGGTTCGACATTGGGTCTACATCCACGGTGGTTTGGGGAAGGGAGATTGCACTGTAATAAGCTTGATTTACAGTCTCTCGGGGCATCTCATTCTCACTACACAATAGATTTCATAGATCATTCTTCCCAGTCTTAACACTATCGCAGGATCCCGTGTTTGGAGGTTGAAAAAGCCTTGTATGAAGTTTGCCCAAAGAGTCCATCTGAAGTCCCCCCCAAGTCGTCTGTCCCTTTGATTTTATCCCTTTCTTTCCCTGCTTTTATGTCACGTTACCCTTCCTCACGTCTTTTCCCTTCTTTTTCTCTTGCCAACTTGACATTGCTTTGCTTCCCTCCCTTTCTTTCATCTTCCCGTCTTCCCTCCTTTTTCCCCTAGTTTGTCCTCTAGTGAAGCCCCCCTTGATGGGCTAGGCCTTGAAAGCTTTTGTGGGCCTATGACAAAAATCCCCCCTAACAATATGTTTATTTGGGCTAGTAGGGTTTGTGGGAAGGCCATATTTGGCCAGCTAGGGTTTCTTTTGGGGAAGCCTTATTTCGGCTAGGGTTTATTGGGAGAAGGGTATTTAAACATATGTAGTTGCATATTGAGAGTTTAGTCTATTGAATGAATATTTCAGAGAGAATTCAGTTTTCTCCTCTTGTTCTTGAATGAACTTTAAACTTATCAACGGAAAAAACCTTTGTGGCGTTCTCACCAAATCTAGGTTCTTGAAACAAGATTTCAATATGTCTAGATCTCCTCGACTTAATTATTGGCTTTCTTGGGTGAGTTTTCAATTTGATTGTGGGTTTAAGGGATTTCAATCCCACGGGTTCATATCACTCCCCCTTTAAATAGAGCTCTCCAATAAAATCTCATTGGTTGCTTGTAACCCTTTGCATGAAGGACAAGTGGCACCTTGGCTGATGTATGTGGGACAAGTGGCCCTTGGCTAGGCTATAGGGAGCACAAATCTTGAAAAGTATTCTTGAAAAGAATAATCTTGCTAAGTGGCATGGATCCTTGGAAATCTAAGAATATCCTTGCATGGGCGCCATGTGTCAAAGCTCATCTTTCTTTTTCATCCTTGCCTCGCCTTGGAAAGTCCAAAAGGTCCTCTACATGATGACAAGTGGCATGGTTCTCTAGCCAAAATTCAAAATCCTAAGAGGCTCCTTGTGCATACCCCTCTAAATGGTCCAGATTCAATTAATCTCTAGGGCAAAATTTCCATTTCATAAATCCTAACCCCTAGTTTGAGCCTCGTAGACATGTGCATGCTTGCCAAGCGGCAAGTGGTGTGTAGGATGTGGTGCGTGTTCCCTATGCATCCTTCCCTTTTCTCATGTGTCTCTTCTTTTTTCCATGTGTCTTTTCCTTTTCCTATGCATGTCCTATAGTCTTTCTAAGCAAGAAGCTTCTTCCTTCAGTGCATGTTCCCTAGGTGACTCTCCTACTTCCTTATTCTTCTAAAAAACTGAAAACATGACATGTGGCAATGTGGGTAGGTGAAATGGGCGTGTGCCCTAGGTGTGTGCCGAACTTTACATCATTTTCCATCTCTTTAGCTTTTCTAGAAGCCTTCAAGCATATTTGTCAAGTGGCACCAATGTACTAACCAAATAGCTTCTTCCCAAGGTGACTTTTCCTATACCATTGGTCCATTTTGTAATCTAAGTGACAAGTGGCAAGTGATGGTTATGCTTGGAATGGTGGTGGCCAAAATTATAAGGGTAGATTTGTACTTTGTGCACAAGTCTTTGCATATTTTCTTCTAAAAGCTCATTGCATGGTTTACACATGGCAAAAGCTAAAGATATCTTGAGTGTAGGCCAAATTCTCGAAATCCCCTCGTGTCCCTTCAGTTTTCCCATGCAAATCACTTGGAAAATCCTCTTTTGTCTTCCCTAAGCTCCATTTCCACGAGCATCTACCTTGAAACTTGAATTTTAGCCAAAAGATGAGGTGTAGGCATGCAAGCCATCCCATGGCTTTCCTACACTTCTCTCTCCCCCCCCTTAGCCCACTATCATGACTAGATACATAGTGCCTCATGTATGATACATTGCACTAGTGCCAAGGGTTTGGTCATTGGGCTTAGGTTTCCTTGTAGGGGTTGAAATCTCCTATGGCCTTGTGATCCCTTCTTGTGGGCTTCCATGCCTAATGCTCCCATATCCAAAATATAAAACATATCTCTAGGCATTCTCTATCATATTGCATGGCCCAATAACTATACATAAAATGCTAATAAAAATACGAACAAATACTTGGCAAAATTTGAGATATCACACACTATTTTCTCAGTATTCTACATCTCCTATTATGATTAAGACTCACTGGCATCTAGTCTTCCCTATTGAGTCTGAATTCTAATATCTATCTGATCCTCAAAAATTACTTGATGCCCTTCTCTTACCAAACTGGCATTATGTTCCACAAAACATTATGAATTCATATTAGTAGATACAGATTCCATTATTCTCTCTGAAATCCCTTGTTCTCTCCAAGAAAGTTTTTAGATTTTTGCTTCACAAAATAATTATCCACCCTCCTTAATACACTGTTTGCCAGATATTCTCTTCTTCCTCAAAACAAATTAAATTAGATTATAAACGGAATATATCATCAAACTTGATGTGAACCAGCGGAATTGGAATTCCTTGAATCGACAATCAATTTGAAAACTCATCCAAGAAAGCTAAAATCAAGTCAATGGATGGAAGAATCTAGACTCGTTGAGGAACTCGTTTCAAGAACCTAAATTATATTAAAACCTAGACCTGTTGAAGAACATATCTGAAGAACCCAAATTACAAAGGAGGAACGCCACAAAGGTTGTGATTTACCTTTGATAAGTTCAAAAGTTCAATAAAAAACAAGAGGAGATAATAAACTCAACTCACAATGAAAAAAATTCATCAAATTTCATAAACTTTCATTACTTTCATATATTCTTTAAAATGAGGCAACAAAAGGTATTTAAACTAAAGTCTTACAAAACCCTAGGTAAAATAAAGCCCGATCTTTCGAAAATGCCCCTGAGTGAATAGTGCCACAGTTCCAGTACTCTCTTGAAACCCTAGTTCAACAAAATAATTACTTTCCCAGCATGCATTTAATAAGTCCTTCTTATAATAAACTCAATTATTGTAAACTAGTAAAATAAGCCTTTTATATTGAAATAAACAAGTCCAGGGCCCTTCAATTGTACTTTCCAATTGAAAAAGAAACTAGCACTTGCTTATTTATCCTAACCACCCCACAATCATTCAACCACTGCAACTTGTATGGTCTAGGGTATTTCAAGGTAGGTAAATTCAATTTCTCAACTAAAGTAGTGCTAGCCACATTAGTACAACTCTCTCCATCAATGATCATACTACATATACCTTCTTGTTGATGTGGCAGTATGAAAAATGTTCTCTCTCTGCTGCTCTGTATCATCCATCTTACTTTGTGTATTGAGAGCACGCTTGACAATAAGAGACTCACCATACTCCTCATTCTTATACTCATGTTTGATACTAGGCTCACGTCTCCTCCTATCTCTCCTATTTTTTGTTTTATAATCAATGTACGTCGTTGATCCATCATATCTCTCACTTCCTCCAATGCCAAATTGAAACATTCAAACTTTTGTTGCATGGACTGCAACACAAAGAATAAATTGTCTGCAACCCCCTATAGTGTTGAGTCACTATTATGAGACATTGTAATGTGCTACACAAAAAGAATGTTAGTGGTAAAAACCTCAAACACTCCCTTACGTGTTTACACTCAAATATATGCACTCGACTCGTATTTCACTCTTAATTGGCCTTTCCAAGATAATAGTCTCACACTCTCTTGCCTTTTACCTCAATAGTTTTGCCACTCAAGTTCTTTAAGAACTAATTGAACTCAATCAAGACAATACAACCTTATTTTATTCAAACTAGTAATTAGGTTAAAAAAAGAAGAACAAGAGAAAACACGAAAGGAATAAAATGACACGAGAATCAGGAAAATTATACGAGGGAAAGAGTAAATACAAAACAAGATTCCAATAAGAAAGATGTATTTAGCCCTTGTTCAATCAATGACAAATTACTCAATTTCATATGGCAAAGTATTTCAAACAACTATACCCAAAATCTTTTTCTTTCTCTTCTTTTTTTTTCGAATTTTCTTTTCCTTTCTTTTTCTTTTCCTTTCTTTTCTCACTAATTCAATCACAAATAGTAACATTCAATAGTGTAAATCAAACAATTGAATTAAACACATAAGAATTGACAAAAGTAGAAGGAAACAATGAAACGGAACTCCAAGCAATTGACAATCCAAAGATGCAAGAAGCCCTAGAATTTAGAAACCCTAGATGATGCAATTTTTGGCACCTAATCAATACGGCAGCCCAAGACCAAAACACAAGCCCTAATGAAAGAGCAATTGCAGTAACCCAAGGAACAAGAAAATTTCTGCACCATTTTTTTTTTTTGCAACCCTAAAACAATGAAATCCTAGAATTAAATTTAAAGATGCAAAAATTAAAAGATTGAATTAGACTTGATTGGAAATATGGCTCTGAATACCAAATGATGTGAACCCACAAAATTGGAATCCTTTGAACCTACAATCAATTCAAAAACTCATCCAAGAAAGCCAAAATCAAGTCAATTGATGGAAAAATCTAGACCCGTTGAGGAACTTGTTTCAAGAACCTAGATTATATTAAAATCTAGACCTATTGAAAAACCTGTCTGAAGAACCCAGATTACAAAGGAGGAACGCCACAAAGGTTGTGATTTACCTTTGATAAGTTCAAAATTTCAATCAAGAACAAGAGGAGATAAATTCAACTCACAATGAATAAAATTCATTAAATTTCATAAACTTTCATTACTTTCATATATTGTTTAAAATGAGGCAATAAAGAATATTTAAACTAAAGCCTCACAAAACCTTAGGTAAAATAAAGCCCCATATTCTAAAAATGCCCCTAAGTGAATAGTGTTGTGGCTACAATACCGCGCTACAGTAACTCGACTATAGTAACCCTCTTGAAACCCTAATTCAACAAAATAATTACTTTCCCAATATGCCCTTAAGTCCTTCTCATAATAAACTCAATTATTGTAAACTAATAAAATAAGCGTTTATATGAAATAAACAAGTCCAAGGCCCTTCAATCACATAAACATAAAATTAGGCAATAATTTAGGTTGCACTCTTCTATTGCTTGTATCAGGTGAATGAGAATTGGATTTCATTCTTTCAAGCCATCTTGAATGTTGGGCTCTTTATTAGACTCTTCCCAAGTGGATTACACTAATCCTTGCATTGTTTTCTTACTTTTCTTGGCTCTCAATCTTGTGATTGTCTCATCTAGAACTTGCAAAGGATCTCTAAGGCTCGGTCTTTCTTGGTGTCCATCAAAAACCTCATCCCTCTCTAAAAAACATTATGTTTTTAGCCCATCAAGTTTCTGTTAAATAGTGGGAAAAATATAATTATGATCATGTTTTAAAAATATTTTAAAAAATCTCCAAAGCCCCTGAAGTTCTAGTCCAACAAGTAGATTTCATGCTCAATTGGCATCCATTACTACCTAAAAGGAGTTAAAGAAATTAACTAAATCAACATCACATGTCTTAGACAGTGATGAATGAAGAGGGCCCACAGCATCAAGCCAGATTATCTCTTTTACAACAACCTGTATTATCACCAGCTCAATAGGGTTGACCAACAGATTTTAAGGCTTAGTAACACAAGACTCCCAATATACTTCATTTTCTTTAATATTGGTTATTGTTATTAAAAATCTGTATTAATGATTTTTTTTTTCTTTTATAAAGCAAGGATACTTAGATAGTTTCTTATTCTTTTAATTTATGCTCTTAAGAAGTCGCAATGATCTTCCCATTCATATATTGCTGCTTGTTTACTTTGAAATACATTATATCTAGTCATCGTTAATTCATTATCTTGTTTCATTAATTGTTGTTTTCTTTTAAGATCCTTTAAATTATTCATAAAATGGTTTAACTCAAGTGTTGAATTATAATCTAGACATTTTAAATCATAAAGATTATGAAAATTAACACTATAAGCATAATAATAATTCATCATAAATTTAAACATTTAATAAAAGAATAAAGCAATAAAACAACAATATAATATAATACCAATATAATAGCCCATGGCTCTGATACCATAGACATATCCCAGGTAATATAAATTATAAATATACTAGTAATAATTAGTAATAATAGGCAATATAAGCAGCCGTATGTAGGATGTCAAGATTATACAGGCGGTATATAACTGACCATATGCATGTATAAAGATAAAAGATAGAAATCATATATGATAAAATTGACTTCGTTAAAAATATAATATTTACTAATAGATTATTTCCCAGAAGGATTGGAAGTAGAAAACATGAAAACAAAAATTACAAGAGAGTATTTTGGACGAGAGAATGAATGGTTTCAGATGAGGAATTTTGTATGCCTTTTCTTCATTTACATCTATTTATAGACTCTAAAACAGTAACTATCCAATAATATGTGCCTTATCTTCCTTCATCAACTAATAGTAAATAGAGTTAGTTCAAATATATATACAAAGTCTTTTGTCCTATTCTTGATTGGCAATAATAGACAATAATCTTGAACATAGACAAAGTCTTTTGTCTTGTCTTGAATAGTGACTTATTGTCTTGACTTTTTAACAATAATCTGATAAGAACATTAGACAATAATCTTGATAAAGGATGAAATTGCTTGTCTTTATCCTTTGAAAATATAATGTTTTTGACATCTTTAATCTGTCATATTGAATAATTGGAGAAGAAGCAATAATTTTCGGAATCACATAATCTGAGGGTCATAATTTATGAGTTCCAGTTCAAATGGATCCCACTATATATTATACTATTATAGAGTGTCACTACTTCATATAGTATATATATATATATATTATAGTGATATAGTGATGCTAATACCATATGTTATACATATTTTAATAGGTCTTAAAATGTAATTAATATATATTTTATATTAAAAACATATGATTAAACAAATGTTCATATTTAAGATTAAAATTTTATGTTATATATTATAACATAAAATTATTTCATATATAATTATATATATAAATTTCATATATAATTATTTATATTATATAGAAAAATTATATATAATATTAAAAATTAATTTTATATATATTATAAATTGGTCCGGTTTGGTGTCGTAAAGCTAAGAACCAAAATCGGATCGGGTTTAGCCAAGTTTAAAAATGTAGGAGCCGGTCCGGGCTGTGTCGGTTCTGTGGCGCCCCCAAAATCCCCACGTACGGATACGGGGAATTCGAGGCGCCCGGATGGTGACATCACGGGTCACCATCCTAACGACGAGTGCCAAGTGTGTGCAAGCGACAAATGTGCACAAGAAGATACGCAGCGGATAGCAAAGTCAAATACTAAGTACCAGAATGTTTTTCTTAAATAAAATACAAAACGGTTCAAAG
>QGSO01000878.1:41745-131943 GCA_011037825.1 Carya cathayensis | reverse complement strand
CGGCTGTATTTGTGTGGACTTCAATAATTATAATTTCTTCTAACTCTATCTATTAAAATCACCAGATCATTGAGTTTGTTGACAGTATATATACTCTACTCTTCTTGTTTCATGACTTCTAATTTGACTCTCTCCATGTCCCTACACAAATGATCATTTGAACTTTCAATCAACCCTACATTTTCTTAGTCAATTTATGACTAAGATCATTAGCCACCACGTTGGCCTTGTCGTGATGAGAGACGTTAATTGTGCAATTGTAATCTTTATTGACTTTATCACACTAATATCTTCTAACTAAATACAATTCCTGCAAGTATTTCTATATCATTGGTGGGATAGTTTCACTCATAGTTCAATTTATCGGGATGTTTTTACAATCAACCCTTTGAGCATATTGTATTCACATACAGTCTTTGTCATCAAAAGAGATGGCAAAGGGTCTTCGAACTTTTGCTTGCCCCGGTGGTCTTTCAATTGCGAAGATTTCTTCATATCTCACCCTCTAGGCATATGCCTTTTTTTGGGAAGAGGTTGTCCCTCTCTCGACAAATCCTTTTGCTATCGTTCAAATCTCGCCATGAGGCACGATGTTTTGGATAGGGATTAGGTGCTATTCCCTCCGACATTTCTCTGTATTACCTTCCTTTGCTTTGGGCTCTCACTTCTCCATGATTCCTAGGCTTGTCTTGGCCATTTGATCTCTGGCTATCCTGGAGGTGAGGTCTTTCAAGCAACCAACCGCTCTAATTCCCCACTCTTTCGCATTTCCTCTATCCTCCACTTGAGGTAGACTCAATATTCGATCTTGTGCCCTTGCAAGTTGTAATAGGCACAGAAGCTACGAAGCCTCCTACTATACTTATTTCGTTTGGGAACCCTTCATGGGAATTCTCTGCTCTGTGCTCGCACATTTAGACTCGCATATGTTGCTCTAGGGCATCACCCTCGAGAGGACATTTCTCCTTCCCTCTTTCATATGAATAATTCCTTGCCTTTCACTCCTTAAGATTTTTGTTGCCTTTGGCCCCTTTTTTGATCCTTACTTTGCTTGCTCCAATTTAGACTCCCTTAGGGTAGTCAAGGCTTTTACGATGTTTTTGCATTGACAAAGTCATCGGCACTACCTATGGATTCTCACAATGTCGTCAGAGACCACCTTGCTAGCTCTGCCATGAATGGGCTTCTAGGCCAGATGCCTAATAGAAGTGCTGCTAATGTAATCTTCTCATCCTGATTTTCTGCCATCATACGCTCCTTGTTGAACCTAGTTAGGTACACTATGAGGCTCTCATTCTCCTACTATTTCACCTCAAGGGGAAGCTAGTCGTATCCTTTGCCTGCTTGCCATGAATTGGGTTAGGAGTTGCCAACCCAACTCTTCAAAGATGTCAATAGAACTCGATTGTAAGGCTCCAAACCAAGCCCTTGCCACTCCCTTGAGGGTCAAGGGGAAAGCTCGACATGCGACTTCTTCTAAAAAATCATGAAGTGTCATATGTGCTTTAAATGTTTCTAGGTGCTCGATAGGATCCCCATATCTATCATACAGCTCAATTTCCAGAACTTTGAATTTAGGAGTAACACTGCTATCATGATGTATGTGCTATAGGGCAGGTCCATTGTGCTGAGTAAGTGGTCGACCTACAAGGATGAGCCTATCCTTTTGGCCACATCCTCGTACTTAACCATGAGGTTATGCAAGTCATTATGCATCTTCCTCTTCTCTTTTTCATCAAAAGTTGGCTGGCCTCCACCCTAGGACTCTGCTTCATTCTGCTCGTCACGACTAGACCTCACATCTCTTCATTTTAAGGTATAGTTCTCCTTCCAGGGGTTCTCTATTTCTAAGGCCATTGTTCTTAGTCTTCCTTCATGTTTGCAAACCTTCTATCCATGTTGTCGTTCATTTGCTCACACGTTGGAATGGCTTCCTGGTCTCAGGTTGCTTGAGAGCACTTTGTAGCAGGCATGCAAAGGCACATTGAATTCTGTTAAGTTTCACAAGTGGTGCCAAACTATTAAGGATGTGTTTTACAATCCTCATGACTAAGCTTGCTCCATATTAGACCACCTATTCGCTCCTAAAATCAAGAAGGCTAGCACAACCTCTCTGACTAGGTGATACCTCCAATGCATAAGTTATTGATGATTATATAGAAAGGAGAAAGCTTTAGATGATATCAACGTATCCCCATATTTCCTTTCTTTTTAGTATGTATCCTTGCTCTCCGGGGCTTGGGGGGGGGGGGGTTTTGTTGTTGGTTAACAATTTGATGGTTGACACTTTCCAGAGGGGATATGCTGTCGCATTTAATGTAGTAACCTCTCTGGTTTTGAGACCATTTCCAGCTTGTCATCAGCTCAAGGGAGGGCATGTACCCGTGTAAATGAACCCTCGGGTTTGCCCAGCTGGTCCCTCTTAAGTAGATGTGTGACTGTATTTAATGCGCTTTGCCTTTTGGGGATCTCAACAGATCCTCCTCGACAAGGTAGGTTCGGTCTACAGGTTAGCCAACATGCTCCTTGTTGCGGGCTTCTCGAGGGGATGTGGGCTACCGTTTTTCCTTTGATGGCCTTATCCTCATCGTTGAATGGCAAATCCTTGAACCTTCAGTTCGACTAGACCTTTGTACATGCAAGGCGCGACCAGTTGCGTTTGGTTAGGCCCTTATGTTTGGGGACGCATTTTGGGTTCAACACAAACCATAGAAAATATTTTAATATGTTTTTAACTAGTCCAATTTTGATAAAGTTATTTTTAATCATCATGTTTTTTTTATTTTATAATTTTTTGATATAGCATCAAATAATTGGGAGATAAATAAAAAAAAATTAAATTTTGAGTCGTTAAGTATCATATCAAATAATAATTAAAAATGATGATAAATAATAATTAAATTTGGCAACTTAAAAGGGCTTACAGGAAAGTACTGTAGCCGACAAGCTTTTAATTCCTCCTAGGCGACAAACTTTAAACAGATTCCAACTAGGGTCACCGGTTGGAATGATATTTGTCAACGTAGAGCGTGTAAATTCACGTAATTCTTTTAAAAAATAAAAAGTAAAGATAAGGTATAAGTAAAATGAAAAAAATAAATTTTTTTAATATAAATTCTACCTTTTATTAAAACGATTACGTATTATTTATACTTTTCATAATTATATTTAACATTATTCAATTATTTATTAATCATTGCATAGAATATATAATCCATAATTATATGGTAAGATTTAATTTGTTAAATTCAAATTTTAAATTTTTTTCCAACTTTACTAAGTACGTACGTACGTAGACTTTAAAATAAATTTTTCCTTCGGGAAATTTGGGAAGTAGATGTTAAAGTCTTCGTCAACGTGTGAATTATTTTAATTTATTTTAATATTACAACATAGTAAAAACAGATTTATAAGGAAGTAAAAACGAAAAAAGGATTGATAATGATATTGATATATCATCAACGTATGCGCCACCTTATCTAAATTCCAAACCCGAGAATATCATTTGCGAGAGATGATATGCATGTAAGTATCCATTATTACGTAACATCACGTTCAATTCTGTAGATGAGATCTATCTTCTCTCTAGGTTAAAGATTTTGAAGACCGTCCGAGGGAGGTGGAGCTTCGGCTCCTCCCTCCCTCCCCCAACCCTTTCTTCTTCTGCTTTTCATTGCTTTTCTTCTTAAAATAAGATCTGCATCTGAAGGCCTCCACCAGAGGCTGTGTCCCGAGACCTCTTCTCTATTTTTACACCCAGCTGGGCGGAGAGACTTTTCATTTTGGGGGTGGAGGTTCTCGGTTTCGTTTTGGGTGAGTTTCCAGACTGTTTTGGTATAGTCTTCTGTGGGAATTTCTCAAAGGGTTACGGTGTGAGTTGTTTCGGGTGGCTTGCTCCTGGAGATGATGTTTTTGCATGTTGGTTTGGGGAGCTTCCCGCGGGGTAAAGGACCTCTGTTTTATCCATGGAAAACAGAGGGTTGTTTTCGGGTTGTAAGCTGAGCTACATGGAGGTTTTAAAGGGCTTTTGGGGTGGAGTCCGGGTGCAACTTATGGTGGTCACTCCTTTGATTGGTGGCGGAAACCGGGTGTCGCAGTGTTTAGATGGTTTCTTAGTTATTCTTTGTTTTCGTTTTTGTTGTTTAGATCTGGCTAGATCTGGTTCGTTTGGTTGGGCGTTTGGAATAAGCCACTCTGTTTCACCTCTGTTTTGGTTTTGGTTTTTGACTTTGTCTCCGTTTAGTCTAGCCGATGTGGAGTATGGCTGGTTTTGTTGGTTTTGGGCTGGCGACGGTGATGGGGATGAAGCTGGTGACGATGAGAAACCCTTGGTGCAGGAAGTGGCTCTATTACGGTTGGTTTGTTGTCAGAATCCTTGTGCAGGAATTGCGTGGTGCAGGTTATGTGCGTGATGCAGGCTATGGGCTGACAGAAATCTATGGGCAGAAAGGGGTTGGGCATAAAGCTTGTGGGCATATGGCTTATGCCTTTTTAGTTTGTTTTTTCAGTGTCTGTTACGTTGTTTTTCAGTGTCTGTTATGTTGTCTGTTATTAATAAATTTTTTGAAATGGGCAAGTACCTCTCCTCTTTTGAGGATGGGGGTTGTGAGTCCTCTCCTCTTATAGAGGGTGAAGGTTGGATAGTTCCTCTTCTCTTTTAGAAGGTGAGGATGGTTTGTGTTGTTTTTCTCGCAGACGAGCCGAGATGGACACTTATTTTATCCTACAACATATATTTATCACGGTGGCAATGCCCAGCTGATCCCCTACTACCACCAGGTAAATTTTTAATTTTTATGTATATATGTTCATTCATCCCCGAGCTCTGTACGAGATGATGCACAACTCTGCATTCTTCATTTATACGGGATCAAACCTTTGACAAGACGTGAACAATATTTATAATTCCAGGAGAAATGAGTGGATAACAATTCTTAGATGCAATTATTTTGTAGAACAGTTTATTAATAACTATTTATGAGACAGAGAAATAAACCTTTATTTTTGTTAATATTACATATTTAATTATATATATTTATAGATTTAGTGTGTTTTAAATAGAGTTATTTAAATACATTTTAATTTTAAAAAAAAAATTAGAAAATTATAACCTAGTTTTTTTACTGAGTATAAAGATTTATCTTTTTGCTAATATTTTATCCTAGATTTGTAAATTCAAATTTATTATAAAATTTAATTTAATTTAATGTACTGCAGCAGCATCTGCTTTGCATCTTGTACTATGCTTCCATAAACATGGTAGTCTTCACTTTCCTCATTTACAGCCTTCACAATGGTATGTGTATCGCCTTCAAAGACCACTCTGTTAAAGCCAAGATCTCTGCTCAGTTCCATAATTTTCCAGAGGGCCATGCATTCTGTTGTAGCTGATTGCTGCACATACTTCTTCTAATCACAACAAGCTGTAAAGACTTCTCCACACCCATACCTTATAACTACCCCTATCCCAATTTTTCTTTGTTTCTGGTTAATAGCTACATCCCAATTAGCCTTTACATAGCCCTCACTTGGTTTCTTCCACCTTCGTTGCCTTTCTATAGAGTTGTTGGATTGCTTTTTGAGAACCACGTTTTGAGCCAATTGGAAGTCCCTTATTTCATCCCTTGCTGCATTGATCACCTGTCCATGGTTTTTGAAATCGTTTTCAAACACAAACTAATTTCTTCTCAGTCCTAATCCCTTCATAATCATAGCCACCTTCTCCATTTCCTTTTTAGTCAGCTTCTACATCATTCTTTCTATCAAAACTTGCAGGTTGTCTTCATTAGTGCTCCATTTTTTTTAATTCTATCCAGATAATCAAGCCACACATCATTAGTAGCAGAACACTGCCATAGCACGTGCATGGTAGATTCCACTTCATTTTTGCATATTGGACACAAGTCACTGGCCACTAACTTCTTAGACATCAAATTACTCCTTGTGGCAAGGTAATGGTTCCCAGCTTTCCATAAAAGCAAATTTACTTTCTCTGGAATGTTTAGCTCCCAGATCCTAACCCACCTTTGATTATCATCATACTCCTTCGATGTTTCCCCTTTTAATCTTTCTTTCTCTCCATCTCTAGGTAGTATGCACTTCTCACAGAGAACATTCCCTTCTGAGAAGGTCCCCACACCATTTAATCACCAAAGTTCAGTTTGATCAAAGGTAAAATCAGAATTTTTTCCACCTCCTCCTCCCCAAATATATCATTTATCAAAGTCTCATTCAATTCCCTACCTTCTTGCAAAATTAGTTCCTCCACCTTGGCATCCTCGTGCAGCCTCGATATAGGAGCCTGGACACAAAAGGAGGATGGGGCTGTAAGCCATTTGTCTTCCCATACTTTAATACTTCTACTATCCCCGACCCTCCATCTTATCCCTTCTTTTAATAACTCTCATGCCTTCCACATGCTCTTTCAAATCAAAGAGGATCTGCCATTCAGTTTAGCATTCAAGAAGGAAGAATTTCGAAAGTACTTATGTTTATAAATCAGAGCTACTAAGCTGTCAAGATTATGCATTAACCTCCACCCTTACTTTGCAAGCAAGGCCAGGTTAAAACACTCCACATTCCTGAATCTGAGAGCACCTTTCTATTTTTGTTGCCCCAGTCTTTCCCAGCTGCACCAGTGCACCTCTTTCTTGGTAATTTGGTTTCCCCACCAAAACTTAGCAGGTATGTAGTTTAGTTCCTTACAAAGTCTTTTTGGGAGCAAAAAGACACTCATAGCGTCGGTTGGAACAACTTGAAGTATAGCCTTAATGAGCACCTCCTTCCCTGCTGTTGACAAAAATGAATTCTTCTAGTTATTGACCTTCCTCCACACTCTTCCTTTATTCCTCTAAATGTTTGGTACTTGGGTCTTCCCAACACAGGGAGCAACCTCATATATTTTCATAAGACCCAACCATCACTTCCTCACTAGCATCCCTTATGTTAATCTTGTCAACCAAGTTGGTATTTGAGCTATAGAAAATAGTAGATTTTTCTTTATTCATGACTTCCCAAAAGCTACCTCGTAAACCTGTAACATAGATTGAACCTTCTATCATTCATCCACTTTGGCCCTCCCAAATAGAACACAATCATCTACAAACAACAAATGATTCACTCAACAATCCCCCTAGCCACATTCACCCCCATTGTGTCCCTTTGCAAGTCAGGAAAATTTAGAAGAGTAGAGAGACCTTCTGCACAGAGAATAAAAAGATAAGGGGACAGTGGGTCTCCTTGTCTTAATCCTCTTGAAGGATGAAATAAAGGGCCAAGCTGACCATTGATAAGAACTGAGTAGGTTACTGAACTTACATACCTCAAAATCAGCTCAGTCCATCAAGAACAAAGACCCAACTTTTTCATGATAGATTCAAGAAAAAACCATTCTATCCTATCATAAACTTTTGACATGTCTAATTTAATAGCCATGCTACTGTCTCTCCCCCTTTTTTTGCCTTCATCGAATGTAACAGCTCATATGCAATCATAATATTATCAGTTATCAATCTCCTATGAATGAAAGTACTCTAGTTAGGAGATATGATGACATCCAGAATGTTTTCAATCTATTAGCTAGCACATTAGACATAATCTTGTAAGCCACATTACATAAACTAATGGGCTTGTATTCACTAACCCTAGAAGGACTTCTCACTTTAGGAATAAGGACAATGAAAGTATGATTAATAGGGGATCAAAGGGATTACCATTTAGCCAAGAGAGCACAACTTTGCATGCTTCATCACCAATTATGTGCCAATGCTTTTGGTAAAAGCAAGCACAAAATCCATCTGGCTGAAGGGCTTGGAAAGACCTTCATTCATCTTCATTGTAACACAAGGTTCTAATCTCATCCAGCAGTGTTCAACTACTACATGGCCATGCATGCTTAGTAGAGGTAAATAACCTTCCAAAATAATCATTAAAAGCACCTTCCACGTCCTCTCCTTTCAACCAGATTCTGCCTTGTTCATCCCTTACCTCACAGATCCTGTTTTTGGCTCTTCTTTGGCTAGCACAGATGTGGAAAAATTTAGTATTCTTATCCCCTAGATGATACCAATTCTATTTGGCCCTTTGCCTCCACATTAAGTCTTCCCTCTATAAGATTCTCCCCACATCCCTTTGAATATTTCTTATTTCATCCACATTGTTGTTGCTTTCATCCATCTGTAGTCTCTTCAACAGCTTAGTCTTTTCTTCCAATTCCCTCCCCCTACCTGCTCCATTTTGTTTGCACCATCTAACCAGTACCTTCTTGCTTTCTTCTAGGTTGTTTTTAGGTTGGAGACCCCCCTTCCTTTGCATCTCCCTTATTCCATACCCTTTTTAAAACCTCAGGACACTCCTCCTCTAAAGCCCAACTGGCCTCGTATCTGAACACTCTCCTCCTTCTTCCCTCCCTTTCAAAAAACTGATTCATACACAATAATAGTGGTCTGTGGTCAGAGCATCTAGCTGCCAGTACCTCCAACCAACCCTCTTAAAACAAGCTCTTACACTTTGAGTTCACAGCTACCCTATCAAGTTTCTTTGGTGAAAGTTTCATCAGCATGTTTGTTACTTCACGTGTACTTATTACCTCTCCAACCTAAATCATAAAGGCCTCCATCCTCCATACCAGCTCTAAAAACTGCAATTTCACTTTCTTAGGCCTCCCTCCCACTTCTTCAACATATGACACCACTTCATTAAAATCAACAATCACACACCATCCCACATTCCCAGTAGGTTTGAGAGATGATAAAAACCTCCAAGAGGAAGCTCTCTTACTTGCATCTCATTTCCCATAATAACCTGTTAATAGCCATCTTTCCCTACCTCCCTCATATGTGATCCATATGCTGATGTGCCTTTGGGAATAGTTGGCCACTTCAGCAATTACATTATGATCCCAAAATAGAATCAATCCCCCATTCCTACCTACAAGTTCCACCACACAAAATCCCTCACACTTAAGCCTTTTTATCATTCTTTCACATTTCCTTGTATTCATCTTAGTCTCCATTAAGAAAACTATGTTGGGATTCTTATCCTTCAACATATGGTAAAGGTCCTAAATTGTCCAAGGGTTTCCGAGCCATTAGCAATTTCAACTAAGTGTTTTCATTGTATCAGGTCGGGTTGATCGGCAGTCACCACCATCCCATTTTCGAACCTTCTCCACCCTTACAGCATAGTTTTTTAACAAGTTTCCCCTCATTTTCCTCCCTTCCCTCTTCCTCTTTGGTCCATTTTCTTTTTTTCCTCTGGTTACCCAATACACCCTGCCCCTCCTGTTTCCCCACCTCCCTAGCTCTCCTCTTCCAATGACCCCTCCTCTTCCTAAGTTCTTTCAATATGTCTGTATCAGGGATCCAGTTTGATGTTGAGGAAAAAAGCATCTTTTGTAAAGACAAAGTGAAGGATCTGCAACATGCCCTTTTACATTGTCATAGTATTCAAGTTTGCTGGTCTAAACATTTGCCTATGGTTCAGAACATGGATCAATCCTTGCCATTCAGGGAAGTAGCACTGAGCATAAAGGAAAATGGCACAGTTGATGAATTTACCACGTTTGTACTGATTGCATGGGATCTTTGGTTCAGAAGAAACAAGATGTTAAATGAGAAATAGTGCATGGATCCTGTCCAGGTGGTTAACTTTGTGTTTTCACTGAAGAAGGTGCCTCAGATTAGCAGACAGAATCAAAATCCTAAGCAACAACAAAGGTATCAACGGCTTACACCTCCTATTGCACAATACAAACTGAATGTTGATGGTGCTTTGTTTTATGACCAAAAGAAGGCTAGAGTAGGAATCATTCTCAGAGATTCAAGTGAGAATGTAGTGCTAGTAGCTAGTAAAAAGGAAGAAGAAGTCCCTGATCCATTTACTATTGAAATCCTAGCCATGTTTAGAGGTTTGCATATCTGTGCAAATATGGGAATACAAAATCTCATCCTTGAGAATGATTGTTTGTTGATGATATATGAGATTCTAAAAAGCAATGACTCTTTTGTGGCCTAGCGAGTGCTAGTGTAGGAGACTAGAAGATTAATGCAATTGTTTCAGAATTGTACTACTCAACACATCAATCACTTTGATAATGAGGCTACTCACAGGCTAGCTAGACATACTCGGAATGTTGAAGATATAGAGATGTGGTGAGATGGTATTCCCTCTCATGTTTCCCAAGCCCTCTGGCTTGACAAACATTCTGTGTAATGTTCTTTTATTAATATGAAGTTAATTTTTTCCTTATAAAAAGAATTCATAATCTTAAAAATTAAATGAATTTAAAAAATTCACCATGGAAGACATTAAACAAAAACATTACAAATTATAATTCTATTTATTAAAAAATACTAACAAGTACAAATAACAATTTTCTATTTAACTAAAACAAATAAGGAAAATGCTAGCTTGCTTCTAAGATTTTATTATTAGTGCATTTTATTTTTTATTATTTTTAATATTTAAAAAAATTATTACTAGTAAATTAACCTTGCATGCAGTACGGTGCGTGTCCTTTTTCTTTCTCCTCTTGAACTACTCTTTTTACTTTTTCTTTTAACCTTTACTCTTTTGTCTTTTGGCCTGACCCGGTTAGGTATGTACGATAAATTTGTAAGATTTGGAGAAAGTAAAATGCTTGGTTCCAGTTGTACTCCATATAATGTGCCATCGCCTTTGGTGGGTATTTTTATAGGTCTCATTGCTTCTTTTAGCGCCAAGCTAAAGGGGTTCTTCTATACAGGTACTTACTGTACACGCAACCTCCCCATTCCGCCTACGTGGCAATTAAATTTTTTTTTTTGGGTCAAAATGCGGTAAAGGTGGATTTCATGTTACCCCCCCTGGGCGTTCTTCATTTCTGGGTTCTCCCGCGTTCTCCCCCCTCCCACCCGGCTCGTTTCCTATCGCCGGCCTGAACCTCTAGTCGCACCTAAAAAATCTATCTGGAACCGTGAGGCGCCATCACTCCGGCACCGTGTGGCTCCATCATTCCAGCACATCGAAAGGTAACGTCATCCAGGTTCACCATTTCCTAACAAGGGTCACGGTGGCAAGGTGGTCCAGGTCTATCGCTGGAAGTGGGTCATACACATCAAGTAGATCAATCGGGAGAAGGTGAACGGGTCCACTGTCAACGGCGGCATCAATCTATCCAATGTTGTAAAAACCAAGTGTTGCCTTGACAAGGACCGTAAGTCCGTCATCGACTGTAAGTCCATCCTCAACCGTCGATTAAAGGAAAGATTTTTCTAGGACTGCCAAGCTTCTGTTATTATCTTTAGTATGTTTATGAATTTTATATTTGTTGGATCTAAAAATTTGGGTTTGTCGAAGAGCTGGATGTTTTGGTAGAGTGATGAATGCGAAATTATACGAGTTTCGGTTAATAATTGTCAGCTAGGGTTTGGTTCATGTTTTCAAAATTTGGTGATTCCCTTGTTGGTTGAAGTTAATTCTCTTAACTGCATGGATGTAGACACACGAAGCAAAGTTACTGGTAAATTCTGAACCTCTTGCCCATATACTTCACAAATCCTGTTTCCTTTAGTACTAAACCATTTCACTGCACATTCTTCATGGACAAGTCTGAGGGCACCTTTGTAACTACATTCCATTTTAAGTGTATTTCCTTCTTCACATACATCAAGACAAATTCTGCACACTACTTCCTCTTCAGGAATCTCTTCATCATTGTCTTCCACCGAAAGAGTAGTTATTTGATCTGTATGTGCAAAGAAATGAATTTAGAAGCGTTCAATAATATAAAAGAGAAACAGCCAAGCAACTAGAAATCTTTTGATCATCTTACATTGTTTGAATATAATTGAAGTAGTGACCAGTACAATAGGTATAAATTGATGCATATTTCTAGCCTAGATGTTAAGCTCACGCACAAGCATACATAAACCATGCTTTAGGGAATGCACAGTTTTTCATAACATACAACATGCAACCACAGTACTCAACCAAAAAGCCCCCAACAAACATTAGACATGGCTTTTAACTCGAATTCTTGAGGCTCATTTGCACCCAACTTGTTTAGAGATAGTAGGTGATGTACAAACTCAGTTGTATGGTTTTGTAGGTCTTGTTTAACTTGTAGTTTGTGATTTTATTTTTCTGAGATGTGAAAGTCAGTATGGATCATTTGGAATTTTTACCAAATGAATTTGATTGTGATAAACAGTGCTTTTGTTACAGATGATGAATGAGATTGATAAATGTTAGATGTTAATGTGATTTATCCCTTACACTCCCCGTGTCCTTCAACGAGAACTGCACATATTTTTCATCAATGAGGTCGTTATAAAAAACAAATGTTAATTATATAAATGAAGGGACTTTACATTGTTAGGTGTGACCCAATTTAATTGTCGTTTGATAAATCATCTTACTGCCAATATTTTTGTTATAGTTAAAAATAGAATGATTATTCCTCGCTCAATTGTAACCAAATGTTGTTGATTATGGTTATTAAGGTGTAGTTGATTGGAACCATTTTGTTTGATGTAGATCTTGTTAATTGGGGAGTTGAAGTTGTTCTTTTGAACCTATGATCATGTTTGTTAGTTGATTTTGGTGTTACTGTCCATAAGATATAACCTGAATTATTACTTAAAAAAATAAAGAAATAACAGCATTAGATGAGAGTGATGTGGCATTACTACCTGTTTTGGCATTGATGGATTTTACTGCAATTAATTATTTTCCATTTCCACCATCCAAATTGGGGGTGAAATTTTATGCATGGACAATAACTACCTTGTCAGAACACCTAAAGCATAGAAATTGTGTCCTGTTATCCGAAGGTGTGAATTATTTTTTGGATCATTCTTCTACTATCTTTCGCAATATTAGTCTAAACAAATTTAATTTTATGAAGACCCCTTTGAAATTACACACTCTGGGCTGGGTTTATGATCCAATAATCATTATTCTGTTTAGCATTTGTTGTATAGCCTAAATTTGCATTCATTAGCTGTAGCCATTATGTATCCAGCATTCACAAAATAACCAAACCAATTTGCTTTTTTGCTTTAATAGTCTGTAATTTGAACCTAGAGTAGGTTGAGGGATTAAATATGCTGATATGATATTTTTGTTCCCAATACTTAGTAAGACCAAGCGTGATGGGCGAAGAGGAAGAACATAGGCCACCTAGGCCTTCTACATCGATTTCTACGACCCATGTATGATACAATGTACTTATTTTATCTATCGCGTTGTCATATATTGTTAAATTTAATTAATATATTGTTTATTTGTATATGTTAGGGATATTGGGGTACTGATAAGAATTTTAACCCGGCATATATGATGCCTCCAAATACATTTCTAATTCCATATCCATATACTTGGGGTAGCAAGGTAAAGTTATTTGACGTATCCCTATATATATATATATATATATATATATATATTTCCTTCTTGCGTGGGTTTCGGTTATTCTAACACGGTGGGTAATTGTAATATACTGCAATGCCACCCTTTGCACCAACCATGACATCCGCTTCGTCGAGTAATCCGGATGACGAAAGACAACGCTTCGGTACAACCTAGGTAGTTCACTACCCAGCCTCTCGCTGTAAAAATATTTTAGAAGGGTTCTTATAACGTGCGTGGTACGAGAATATTAATTCCACAATGGGTAATTGCAGTCCTTTCAACCAACCATGCAATTCCCGCCGCTGACTGACCTAGTTGAGTTGAGACGAGGCGACGATAGAACCTAGGTAGCCCACTTCAGTCTCTCTATCAATTTTGTATTTTTTTTTTAAATTTTTATAACATGCGTGCGGGGAACCAAAATTTCTAACACATTAAGTAATTCCAGTCATTTGGACCAACCATGACATTCCCGCTGCCGAGTAATCCAGTTGAGTTCAGACGAGGCGACGATACAACTCAGGTACGCCACTTGAGTCTATCTATAATTTTTGTACCATTGAATTACAATTTTTATAACATGCGTGCGTGGGAATAAGAAATTCTAAAACACCGTGTAATTGTAGTCATTCGTTCCAACCATGCCATTCCCGCTGCAGACTAATCCAATTAGTTCAGATGAGGCGACGATACAACCCAGGTAGCCCACTTGAGTCCCTTTTTATGGTTCTTTGTTGTACCTCTGTATTTTCCTTACTGAATAACACAGTAAGGAAAATACAGCATTCAGCAACGCCACAATGCGGACCAACTACGCCCTACCCACATTGCGCAAGTGAAAAGAATGTTGCAAGTATGGTTTTAACCATAGGAGTTAACATGTTAACATCATATGTATATAATATATATTTGCCGATCCTAACCTTTAACCCGCCATTATCAGAAACTTCACATGCTGAAAGTATATCCACAGATGCGGAGGGGATAAATGAAGTATCAAATCATGATGATAAAGTTGACCCTCCAAGAGCTGGTATGACATTTGCTACTAATAAAGAGGTTTTATTATATTACAAATGATATGCCAAACAAGAAGGGTTTGGTGTTATCATCAAAAGGACAAAGAGAGATCTAGATGGGGATCCCAAGTATGTCACGATTGGTTGTGCACGTGGCAGTAGGTATTATCCTAGCCATAGTAATTTATCAAAGCCACGACCAACCACAAAAACGGATTGTAAGGCGAAAGTAAATGCTCGCTTTGTGAATGGGGAATGGGTGTTAACTAATGTTGATTTGCTACACAATCATAGTACTGTTAGCCCACAGAAATCTAGATTTTTTAGATATCACAAATGTTTGGATGAATACAGTCAGAGGATGCTCGAGTTGAATGACAGAGTGGGTATTCGGATGAATAAAAATTTTCAAGCACTTGTGATTGAAGCGGGGGGGTTTGAGAATTTAGATTTCAAAGAGAAGGATTGTAGGATCTTTATTGACAAAGCTAGACATTTAAGAATGGGCAAAGGAGGTGGTGAAGCACTGAATGACTACTTTAAGAGAATGAGGAAATTGAATGATGGCTTTGTGTCCATCATGGATGTAGATAATGAGTTTAGAGTTAGGAATGTGTTTTGGGCTGACGTACGAAGATGAGGGGCATATGAGTTTTTCGGAGACGTTGTAACGTTCGATACAACGTACCTAACAAATAGGTACGGAATGCCGTTCGCTCCCTTCGTTGGTGTCAACCATCATGAACATTCCATACTCTTAGGGGTTGGCTTGATTTCAAACGAGGATACAAGTACGTTCGTTTTGGTTGTTTGAAGCATGGTTAAAATGCATGAATGGACAGGCACCCCAAGTGATCATAACAGACCAAGACCGGGTAATGAAGAATGCCATTGCCATTGTATTCCCGCAAACACGGCATAGATATTCTCTCTGGCATATTATGCATAAACTGCTGAAAAAATTGGGATCCTACTCAGAGTACGACGCAGGGTTGAAGTCTGCTATTCATCATGCAATCTATGATACACACAGTGCCGAAGAATTTGAGGAGAAGTGGGGGCAGCTAATTCATAGGTATGACCTTACTGAGAATGCGTGGTTGCAAGGGTTGTACACAGAGAGGTCATTTTGGATACCAGTTTACTTGAAAGCTATATTCTAGGCTGGTATGAGCACTACCCAGTGGTCTGAATGCATGAACGCCTTCTTTTATGGTTTTGTGCATTCCGGTACGACATTAAAAGAATTTTTCGATCAATTCGACAATGCTTTGAGGAAAAAGGTCGAGACAGAGACGGCAGCTGATTTCCAATTGTGTAACCAAACAATCCCTTGTGTATCTCCATTCACAATTGAGAGGCAGTTTCAATCATTGTACACTAATGCAAAATTTAAAAAGGTCTAATCAGAGGTTTGGGGGATGCTTTTATGTAACCCATCACTTGTTAGCACACAATGTAGCATTTCCACTTTCGATGTTCTCGAAGAAATTTCCACCCCCGATGGATGGACCAAAATTGTGAAATACATAATTTACTTCAATGAAGAGGAATTGGAAGTTCAATGCACTTGTGCCCTTTTTGAGATAAGGGGGATTATCTTTAGGCATGCATTTAAAGTTTGTCAGATGAAGTACATTCATCAGCTACTAGATAAATATGTGTTGGATAGATGGAGGAAAGACGTAAAGAGATCTTACACAGTGGTTAAGAGTAGCTTTGATGATTGTCGGGTCAATTCGAACGCACGGCTGCATGACCTTGTTGTTAAGAGATTAATGAGATTTGCAACACGTGTACCATGGAATGATAATTATGTGAATTCATTCTTTCATGTTTTGGATGAGTTTGAGTAGAAGACAGTAGGATTACAGCTTGAGTCCTGTTCTACCACGTTGAAAGAGAGTGTAGATGCTGACAGGGGTAAGAAAATATTAAGTCCACACGTTGTGAGGGGGAAAGGGAGACCGCCAACTCGAAGAAAGGTACCGATGGTCGAGAAGGCTGCAAGGAAGTGAAAGAAGAAATAGGTTTTATATTTTTGAAAACTGAATTACTTCTGTACATATTGGATTGCACTTTCAAAGTTTGCTACTAATATATGCTATTCTATATTTTCCAATTTAGACTTGTAGAAAAATATTTGAAGATGAATTTGAAATTTTTGACCCTATACCGATGTTAGGAGTTGTGCCTACTGTTGACGAGGTTGTTATCCCAACCCAGTGTAGTAATCTAACACAAGTAATGACTCCAGCCAATTATGAGGTGTGACGTGATATCCACGTAGGCATTAATTAACATTAATTTTTTCTGGCAATAAAGGATTCCGTAATGTACCATTGTTGTAATTATTGATCATTTTGTAAAATATTTCAGGCTACCCCAAGTTTGCCACATGGAAGTTAGCATATATATAAAGTCCCCGAGTAGATAATGTTTTAATGGCCTGCTTGGAGTCATTTTGGATAACTCAGCATTTTGTGACTTTGTGGTTCGAGAAGTCAGCATTTTGTGAACCATTCTGATCTGACCTTATTTTGGTTACTATTTTTAGCTAACTTGCAGTATCCATGTTGCATATTAAGGTAAGTTTTTTAAAGTTGTGGCAAGTAGGATAAAGTAAGACCATTCAATATCAGATTTTATGCCATATGCTCCATTACAATGCTGGAATTGTTATATTTTTGCCTTATACATCGTTAACTCTTAGGTGTGCATGAAAATATGATTGCCAATGGGTAATGGATTTTATTTATGTTATTCAGTAGAGGTTTTAACACTGAGTTATTCTACCATTGTTTCATTTTAGGTCTCGCTATGCCATTCAGCAGAACTTGGGCGAATAATCCTTTGTTTTAAACGTACTTCGTGTGCTATAACACATAATTCTATGCCCTTTTCTATGAAATTTATTGTGCACAAATGGTGTTATTTAGGGTGGGTAAGGAAAATAGGCGTTATGATAAAGCTTTATTTCATTTGTGCTATATATATCTATATATATTCCAAGTGGTCTTTGGCACATATAGGAACTGCCTTTGACATGGAGCAAGAATTTTATACCTTAAATTTAACATCTTTCTAGTTGTGTAGTATCAGTTTTGTATGGGGGGAGAGAATGAGCACTTACAAGCTTGGGTTTCAACCATTGGATTGTGGGGAGTGTAACCATATTATCTTGGCGTCCGACCCATATGACGTGAAACATAACATACCAAGCCAGATTACAATGTTCCATTTAGAGGAGAATTTAGAAGCTTGTCTATATATTTGTTAATTTTTGTTATATATGTGTAGGATGTTCATAAATGGTATTGGATTTGCATTTAAAGTTTTGTTGATCATCTTACAGTGAGCTTCGATGGGTGCTTGTTGAACTTGATCCTGATCAGCACTTTGGATATTTGTCAAGGTGCTTGTTGGCCGAATGACTTTTGTAGAAGAACTCTTTGAATAAACACTAGAATGTATTTTGAAGTTACACTCAGAGTACAATCTTGAGAAATTTGTAAATAGAATTGTAAATGGAATGAATCCTTTGTTGTAAGTATATTTGTAAATGGAAGCTATGATATTTTGTATGAATTTATATACTTGGTATGAGGTTATAGGAAATTCTAGGTTGATATTGGCCACACGGCTTGCATTGTGGGTCTATGGTCTACGTATTGCCTTAGTTGTTAGCAATAAGTTGGGTAACACAGGGGGATTGTCGGCTCAGTTGAGTTCAAAGGTTGATGATGGATTTTCTTCAACTTTGTAAAGACAATCCAGATTGATCATTGAGAAATTTATGACCAAATTATTTTAACCATATGCATGCATCCAAGGCATCCCATTTCATGTTGGGAGAATATGTAAAAAGTTGAATTTGATCTTATTTGAGAACGGGTGAAGCATCTGACCTTTCTACCAATAATTCAGACATGTGGATATATGTTTATAAAATACATTGCAGTTTTTGGTACTATATATATAAGGAAGCAGAAGTGGTGGTAATTAAAATTTCCACCTTCTTGCTACTATATACATATATATAAGGAAGCATGCAATTGAATAGAGTAATCTGCCCATTTTGTACAACTTCCAGCATCATAAAAATAAAGGGGTCTAGATCTCACGCATGAAAGTGTTGTTAACTTTTTTATGGATTTATAGATTGAGTTGAGTGACCATGGCATATAATGTTCAATAGTACGAAATGAGGTAGATTTTTTTCTGGGTACTTTCATTCCTAATTTATGCTATGAGCCTCACAAATTGGAGTTGTATTTTGGAGTCCGGCTATTGGGTACCATATCCACAATTGGAGTCATTCAGTGAATCAATTTCTAAAGGGGGCAAACTACTGAACACCCTGGGGTTGGACATTATGTATCCATACCTGTCCATGCCAAACATGCCATTCATAGCAAAAATGTAGCCAATGCCCAAAAATAAAAACAATAATCAGTACAAGAACACATTATGAAAATATTAGATGTTATCCACAAAAAGCATATAAGTTTAAAAGTTGAGTTAGAGACTATATCATACATGTTTGTCTACGAGTTTAGAGTTATTTACACATGCTTAACTATCATGATACGTAGGCTTTCAGAACCAACCAAAAAATCTTAGAAGCGATACAAACCAAAAAATACACAACAAAAAACGTACAATCCTATTCTCTACTATCCTTCTTCCCAGGTCGTCTTCTTGGTTGTTAAGCATATTCTCTCTCTATTAGTTTTTCATTTTCTTTTTGTGCTTCATATTCACGCAACAATAAAGCATCCTCCCTCTTTCGAAGTTCATTCTCTCTTGTCTGGTTGACACTCTCACGTACTACTGATTGAAGTATATCGTCCCAAATGAAGAATTGACATCTTCTTTCTCCCTGTGTACAATAAAAGGAAATTCAATCCCCATTACTCAAAATAACTCTACATACATTCCAAAGCAAAGAACAATAGGCGCAGGTTAATTACCGTTTGATAATTCGGACAAGCATAAAATTTCCTATTCAAATTTTTGTGTGTGCGGGAGATCTTTAATGGTACTTTCAAACCACACCAACAACTCGGTGATTCAATTTCAAGATCATTCACTATAGACGATGATGATTGACTCGATGCCATAGTTGATGTAGATGATGATTGACAAATGATCCAATAAAAATATTGCACAGGTATTTATAGCAATGACTACTTTAAATGCAAAACAAAACCAAATCCAGTTAAGTGCAAGACATCATTACCAAAATTATTGGAAGGTTGGAGCAGAATATAAAACATCATGTATAGGGCTCATTTCTAAGGTAAAGCATTCTACAATGCTGCAGCAATATAGAATTTCTAGCGGGGTATTTTACTGCATTGTTTTAGGGGACATGAAGAAAAATATGAAAAATATAAACACCCAACCATCATAAATAAACGAGAACAAAGCACAAAAAGTTAAAGGTAGGCTCTCCGACTGGAAAAGGAATCTTGATCCACCTGAGATGACAACAACAAATAAATAATTAAATAAATAAATCTGAAACCGAAATGAGATGACATGCTTGGCCTGCCTTACATTTTTTGCAGAAACATTTTGTGCTTTCTGTTATAAGGATTTAGATGAAAATCTATACGTGCATAACAACAATAAAAAGTTTTGTATACAGGCTATAGCACAGGCAACCTATTACTGTACGAAAGTGTAAGACAATTGAGCATGTTTAACAACCACAATTGCTTGTATAGTAGGTATCTGTATAGAAGAACTCTTTAACAAAATTAATGTGAAGTTCTATCAGAGTTGTGCGACTCATGTATGAACAGGACAGACGTACAAAATAAATTGTGGTCATAAACTAGTGAAAACCACAAAGCACAACTAGAATTTGCTAAAGACTACACAAAAACCTCCTCATTATGCTCAAAACCATACCATGTCAAATTTTGGTACGAGAAATAGTTGATGTGAGGAAGAAGTGAACTATCAATTAACTTCAAGGCCAGACTATGTTAAACAATACAGCATTCAAGAGCTCTCATAAAAAATTGGTGACATTCCACGTTTAAATAGAACCACACCAAAGATTAAAGAGAGGTATCATTCTGTAAACATGCCTCCACTCAAAAATAAATTGATCTACAAAGGTTTTAGTGCAATAACTCATCTAATAAGATAAGCACGCGATTGAAGAGAATACAAGTTACTAAAGCTCAACATGAGAAACCTTTGTCTAAAGTAGAGTTTGCAAGCATTGGATGCATGCTGGGAAACAAAAGAAATAATTGCAAAAATGATCAAGCTACCTCAAGCCTACAAAGATATAAAAAGTTGGGATAGCATGGCCCTGAAGTTCTCGTGTAATTAAACCTAAACATTGGAGTACAGAGGCATAAATCTAGGCCTCATGACTTATCAATCATGGTTAATCTCAAGTTTCATCCATCAACAAACAAGAAATTGGAAAGCAAAAATACAAATTATAAACAAGAGCAACATTAAAATGCAGTGCTTACTTGTTAAAAGTAAGGTTAGGTTTCAAACCCAGCACAGGCCACAGTGGCCATCAAGGTAAAGTTGATGTACAATAGGAATGTTCTCTTACCATTTCCAATTTTTCCTGTCAATTCTAAATGTAGTTGTTTTGGAGCACAATAAATTGTCAAATTCCCACTATTGTCAATTATTAAAGAAAAATTGTATGCTCCAATACCTTTATTCTTTGGGAGGAGAATTCAAAGTTATTAACAAGCACACAGTTATGTGCTTATGGAAACCCAATGAGAACAAAAGATCCCCAAGAATAATAGTTACACTTTCACCAAACCCACCATTGCCACCTTTCAAAATTCAAATGATTATTTTTGGTGAGTAGTAATAAAAGTTTCAAACAAATTCGTGAACGAATAATACAAGTACACATGATGTATACAATGATACAATCCCCCATTGGACTTTCAAGGAAAGAAAATGCAATCACACAATAGACAAACATGACACAAACAGGAGACATGACATAAGGATTGGTTATAGTCATCTGTAGTAGGCATGAGATAGGTAATGCTCTATCTTGACTCTATACTCTAATATTTATTACTTAGCACACCGTATGTGTTATGTAGTGATGAAGGGGTTAAAAAGTAAAGACATTATAATTCTTGATACATGTCAGTAGCATTCCCTTGCAACATCCATTGGTCATAACAGGAACCAACCTCATTATTTAGGTAAACTAAAAGCTAGGCCTGATGTAATAAATGGGATATCAGCAACATATTTATCAGGGTAGTAAAATACTTTACTATAATAATGAATAATCAAAACATTTTTTTTTAATTATGAAGGAATAATCTATCTATGATAGCTAAAATAACCTTTTTAATTTTCTATTACTATAATAATGAATAATCAAAACATTTTTTTTTAATTATGAAGGAATAATCTATCTATGATAGCTAAAATAACCTTTTTAATTTTCTATTCTATACAAGCATTGCAGCAAACCATATATAATAATTGGCAAGATTAGATATCTTCAGCTAAAACAAATAATCAGCAAAATTTAATAGCAGTGACTACTTCTCTCCATTGCCACCATTCAACATTTTAAAGGATACCCACATTTCAGAGTGGTTCAGAAGACTGTCATTTCACATCTCAACTAAAATCAAGACGAGCTCAATAAACCAAGCTGGGATTAATAAGCAACTAAAACCTTTTAACCAAACACAGCATTTCCAAAATAGTTTCAACAACAGCAACAACTTTCCAAAACCCAAATAAATATTAGATCATTTTGTATACACTTAGGTTAATAACACAAGAACATAAATTGCTAAGTACAAATGAAAGATTACAAATTGCTAAGTAGAAATGAAAGATTACAAAATACTATTCGGTGTAGAGTTAAAAAAAAGTACCTTTCACCTTCACTCCTACGGCGGCTCACGGCTGAAGGAGATAAGGGGTGAGAGATAGAAAATGGGTGACTGAGAAGTGGTTCGAGCAAAAAAATTTTAGAAACTCCAAGTTACACAAAATTAGAAAAAAAAAAAACCCTACCTTTGAGGACGAATCGGTCCAGTGGCTCGGTTAGACTTCGAGCTCGAAAGGGAGAAGATCGTCAATACTGCAATGGGCTGATTCTAGGGTTCAGGACTTTGGGGGGGGCGGTTTGGCCACTGCGTGTGAGACTTCAACGAGACGTCCAGGTGGAGACAATTTTCTAACAAGGGGCAGATTTCTAGGGTTCCGGACTGGGGGTGTTTGGCGTCCGCATGAGAGTGGAAGGAGGCCTTGGGGTGAGAAACAAGCTTCAACTAACTTCGAAACCGTAGCTGAAATAATGAGAGGTAGACCAGCAAGGGGATGAATGAAGGTTGTCGAGAGGTCTTCGTCGAGTGAGGTCGAGAGGTCTTCGAGTGTGAGAAATCTTGAAGTGGGAGAATGAATTGCAGGTTTTCAATTTCATAGTTTCAATAAAATCGTGACTTGTGATCCGAACCGATTTGCCACGTCAGGCGTGTGGCGTGCGGAAAATAAAAGCGGAAGCTAGATATACTTTTTTCTTATAAAAAAAATTCATAATCTTAAAAATTAAATGAATTTAAAAAATTCACCATGGAAGACATTAAACAAAAACATTACAAATTATAATTCTATTTATTAAAAAATACTAACAATTACAAATAACAATTTTCTATTTAACTAAAATAAATAAGGAAAATGCTAGCTTGCTTCTAAGATTTTATTATTAGTGCATTTTATTTTTTTTTTATTTTTAATATTTAAAAAAATTATTACTAGTAAATTAACGTTGCATGCAGTACGGTGCGTGTCCTTTTTCTCTTTTCTCTTGAACTACTCTTTTTACTTTTCCTTTTCACCTTTACTCTTTTGTCTTTTGACCTGACCCGATTAGATATGTACGATAAATTGTAAGATTTGGAGAAAGTAAAATGCTTGGTTCCAGCTGTACTCCATATAATGTGCCATCGCTTTTGGTGGGTTTTTTTTATGGAGGAATGCTACACAACCTCTCAACACTCCACATTCTATTTTTTTTCAATTTGTTAATATTTTTTTTGAATTTATTCTTTTTAAATTAATTTAATTCTTTTATTCATTATTTATATATTAAATATTTGATAAAAGATAAAATAATAAAAATTAAAAAAAAAATGTGAAATGTGAAATGTATATAAATAATAAGAAGTTGTGAAAATTTTTTCTTTTTTATGTTCCCATTGCTTCTTTTAGCGTCAAGCTAAAGTAAAGTAAAGATACGTGGAACACCAGGACATTATTCTTTTATTTTAATATGTTTGAAGAGTGGGTTCTGAACTCAGTCATAGCACTCTTATTGAAATATTTAAATATAAAAATATTGTACTGTTTAATTATTAAAAAAATAAAATTATTTATATTGAATTAGATAAAAGGCGGTTACAGTAGCTACAGTAATTTTAAAATCAATACTAAATTTGATGGTTACTATACATAAATTAAATACTTGTTTTATTATTTTTTATAGCGCTCTCTCTTCTCTCAATCATAAAATTTTCTCAGTTTCTTTAAATTAAATATTAAAACATGATAAAATAAAATAAATTAAAAATTAAAAAATTAATTTTTTTTAAATTATTAATTACTCATTACTATATAATAAATAAATAGATAATCTAATATGAAGATGTAATGTGAATAGTAAAAATCAAATTCATCTTATATTATTTTATTATTATATAATGAAAAAATAACTATTTCAATATGAAGATTTATGTAAATGAAATAATTAAAAATTAAATTTATCTTATATTCATCAAAAATATCATTTACATATGTATAATCCAATAACAATGCTATATTTTGTAGGTTAGAATTATGCCAATCAAGCTATACATCTTTGGCACATCAGGACGTTATGATTCTACCATATATCATTAAAATTCTTTTTGAGTTTTTATTTAAACTTGAAGACTTTTGAAAAAATAAATTAAAAATAGAACTTACAATAATTATCGTGCTTAGAGATCAACAACACCACCAACTATAGTCGGTGTAATAATTGAATAGACATTACATTGTGAGGAACACTGAGGATAGAAATAACCTTAAGATGGTTGCAGTGCAGAAGTAAAAATTTTAATAAAATTAAGAAAAATGATATTTATAGTAATGGAGTGTGTAAGTATTATGTAATCTTTTTAAAAAAAAATAAGTAAATATAGAATTGACATTTTTTACTAGTGCACCCTGATCTTTTTCAAAATAATTATATATATATAGTACATTAAATTTACTTTACATTAAAAATAATTTTATAATTTAACGTATCACATCAAACTACGAATTTATTTTTATAAGATAACTTCATAGCTAAAACAATTTTCTTACTTATATTGTAATAATGGTTGTATGTATCACTAAATTCTTCTTTTTAAATTTTTTTTCATTAAAGAATAATAATATATACTATTTTTTTTATAATTCTTTGCATGGCCCTATTTTAAATTGAAAAAATGATATATTCCATTGTAATGTGTATAAGCGTCGCATATTTAAAAAAAAAAAAGGAAAAAACTATGAGACCATAAGAAAAAAATTAGTTTTTAACTATGAACTATATTTTTTTTTCAAAAAAGTGCATGACGCTTACAATACTTATGATTATATTTAATATTATTTTTTAATAAAAGTTGAGAATATTTTTATAAAATAATATTATTTTATAAAAATATTTTTTATTTAAAATAAAATTGCTTAAAAAATTATAAAAATAATTATATGCCCGAATTTTTTTAAAATTCAAATCCATAATATACCGTGCAGCGGGAATGGGGCACGTACACATGCCCTCTGATTGGTATGAATATAAAAATTTGACTAGTAAAAGTATTTGTAGACGATCTTTCGAAGTATAAAGTAAAATGATTTATACACAATATGTTTTTATAATATTTTATATAATTATATTTTAAATAAGAAATATTTTTTAAAAATAATTTATATGTAATATCATTTTATAAAAATATTCATATCTTAAAATATAATTATAAAATATGTTGTGAATATGTTTGAAGTATAAATATATATTGTAAAGAAAAAGAAGAAGAAATGCAATTAGTAGTTATATATTACCAAACATTGATTGGTTCTTATATAAGGATCATCGTGTTAATGTTGAGAGATACTTTTCTCTCTTGATCTAACGATCACTTGCCGGTCTGTCCTTTGTCCTGGCCGGCGGCCACTCTCTTTCTCGGTATATCTCTCTCTCTCTCTCTCTCTCTCTCTCTCTCTCTCTCTCTCTCTCTCTCTCTCTCTCTCTCTCTGTATGTTTTTTTTTTTTTCTTTTTCCGGCTTATTATTACTAGGAAGATTTCACTTGAGCTTGATATGCAATTACAGGATAACATATAGTTGCATCCCAGTACTCGACATCACCAACAAGCAACCTTCTCTAACACAGCTCGCCGTCATTAACAAATCCTCCTCTAATATCCTCATCAGGTACGTAATTAACATTGAATTTAGAATATTAATTTAGAATTGATAGGTTTGATACAATAATATAAATCTATTTTATAACAAAAAATATTTTACAATTTACATATGCTTAAAGTTACATTTTTCAGATCTATCCGTGGACTAATTAGCAGGCATTTTTTGAGCTCACAGGGCACTACTCTACTTTCAATGTAGACCAATTCGCCAAGAATTATTTTTTTTTAATGATATATTAGTAGGGTTAAAAACTGCTTTAATATAATTTTTGGTGTTTTTTTCGATTTTTGTATTTTTAATTTTTCATCGAAATCTAGGTAAATGGTTGGACGTATGGTTGATTATAGTTTTTTTTTTATTTTTTCTAAAAAAAAAAAATTAAAAGATGTTTGTGCTGTAGTTGAATAATTTTTTGAAATTTTTTGAAACCAAGCATGCCACTCGATACTCTTCCTGCATGCGTTTTAATTATTCTTAGTAATTATGGAAGTAGACTATCAACTATTTTGAAAGAATACATCTGATGCCAGATTCCAACAGAAGCAATTAGATTATTATGGATGCGGAAGAAATTGCTTCTTCGATTCGAGGAAAGCTTTTCCAAACGGATCAGCTACCACCATCATCTCAGCACCGTCGTTCCATATTTAGAGTTCCAAATATGCTACGCAGGCATAATGAAAAGGCTTTCATGCCAGAAGTAGTTTCGATTGGTCCATTTCACCACGGGAATACGCAGCTGCACGCAATGGAAAATATTAAGCTAGATTGTTTGACATGCCTCCTCCGTCGAACAGGAACTGCGGAATTGGAGTGCTTGGTAAAAGCCATCGATACGATTGAGCGGGATTGCCGTAAATATTATGCAGATAAGGTTTATCTTAGTAGAAAGGAATTCATAGAGATGATGGTGATCCATGGTTGCTTTATCCTCGAATTCCTCTACAGATATCAGCAAAAACGGAGGGGAACACAAGGAAAGGATGATCCCGGGTTTAAAACGTCATGGATGCCAAGGAAAATAATAGCTGACTTGCTCCTACTTGAGAATCAACTTCCATGGTGCGTGCTCGACTGTTTGTTCAACCTCATGCCCTCCTTAAAAACTACTGAAAAAGGGTGCTCCCGACTTGATGATCTTGTCTCCTTTTCTTTTTTCGAGTATAAAATGTTCCCAGCACCTAACTCAGCGCGCAGTCATGAAAAGCACGCGCATTTACTCGATTGGTTCCGAAACTGTTTAGTTGGATCATGTACTGTAAAACGGCGTAATTGCTCAGAAGCCTTAGAGTGGAAACCAGTTAAGCCTGTGACAGAGCTTATCCTGCATGGAATAATTCCTTTGAAAGCTAAATCCAGAGATAACATCCTCGATGTAAAGTTCAAAAATGGCTTAATGGAAATCCCAGAAATAGTTAAAGAGGAAAACACAGAATCTGTGTTTAGAAACCTCATCGCATTTGAGCATTGTGATCAGAGGAAGGGCAATGAAATCACGTCTTATGCTGCTCTCTTGGATTGCCTGATTAAGTCTCCCGCAGATGCACTTAAACTCGAACAGAGAGATATTCTACGAATTATTGGTTTGAGCAATGAGGACAGGGCAAGTTTCTTAAACAGGCTGCTTTCTAATAATGATACCAGTTTCCATGGTTTTCTCTACTCAGACCTCTGCCAAGACTTGAACAAAGCTTATTCCTCCAAATGGACGGTATGGAAAGCACGTCTTAGGCGCGATTATTTTATTGAACCATGGGCGCTCATGTCTTTCGTTTTGGGAGTCGTCTTTTTTTTAGGTCTTTCAATTATACAAACAGTTATTGCTATCCTCTCCTACAAGGATTCTAATTCTAAATCAGCCAAGTAATTTGGTTTATCACTGTGTGTATTTCTTTCGATAAGTAGGTGTGTGCAAGTGTGGATCCTTTACATGTTTGTTTTTGTCAAACTCGAAGTAATGCTATTTGTAATGTTTGTCGATGAAATTGAAAAAAAAAAAAAAGAAGGTCGTATTACAATATTAGACATAATATCCATTTTTTATTTTATTTTATTACTAATGCCACATTAGACATCAATATCTAAATTCACATGAAATTCAAAAATAACTTTAAAAAAATCAAATTATAAACAAATAATTTTAGAAAACAAAAACTTGGATGACGAGCTCATCAGCCACCCCACAACCGCGGGTGGGTGGTTCTTCAACTAGCGGTGCCATCCCTACCATACATTATTATTATTATTATTATTATTGTGAAAAATGCTATGGATTCCGATGATTTCTACCGATAATGAGTCTTAATTTTTTTTTATTTAATAATTAAGTAAGTACTTTTAAATGATATATTTTTTGGCCTACTCCATGTTATGTCCAATCCTTGGCGACAATATGTGTGAATGAATGCAGTGGTGTTTGCACCTTCCACTAATTAGATCTAAACTAAAAAATAAAATAAATTATCACAATGCCATTTCTCAACTCCTTTGTAAAAGAAAACATTCTTTAAAATTGGAAATCCTTGGCAGCATTTTCGTGGGCTTCAATAATCATAATTTCTTCTAAGAACTCAACCTATTAAAATCACCAAATCATTGAGTTTCTTGACAGTGTATATACTCTACTCTTCTTGTTTGACGACTTCTAATTGACTCTCCATATCCCTATACAAATGTTCATTTAAACTTTCAATCAACCCTACATTTTCTTAGTCGATTTATGACTGAGATCATTAGCCACCACGTTGGCCTTGCCGCTATGAGAGGTAATTGTGCAATTGTAATCTTTAATGACTTTATCACATTAATATATTCTAAATAAATAGAATTCTGGCAAGTTTTAGATCAATACTGGGATAGATTCACTCATAGTCCATTTTGTTGAGATGTTTATGTAATCAACCCTTAATTTATCTGTTCCCACTAAGTGCAGGCTCAGGTGAGATCTCAATGTCGCCTGCGGCGCTATCACCTACACCTGCACAGAAGTCTAGAGACATCAATGCCACTCTCGCCTTCAACAGGGGTTGACTCGAGCATGGTCTTAGTACCACCTACAGCTGAAATCGAGATGGAAACTATGTCCTTGCTACAGTTGGCGGCTGGAAGATGACCCAGAGACCCACCCCACCCCTAGTGGATCGAGCCAAGTGTGGAGAATGGGCACCCTCACCAACATCCTGAGACGTCAATGCTCCAACATCAGTGACCGTCTTGAGATCAGCAGCCTACTTGCTGGCTTCAGGGGAGGGAATCATCTCCAGGGCATCGACAAGCGGCAGATTCTAGAAAGACAAAAAAAAAGGCCATCTTAAGCTCTTCCTCCCCCTAGCTAAGGATTTCTGTTCGCCACGGGTTGCTCGGTGTGGTAGAAGATGGCACCGGCTAGGAAACAGAAGAGGGAGGGACAGACAAGAAGGCGCCTTTCAGACTCAAGGAGAGTTGTTACCCCCCGGATGTCTCCGAGACATTTTAGGAAGACGAAACTGGCCAAGAAGCATAAGAGGGAGGGACAGGCAAGGAGGCACCCTTCAGACACAGGGTGAGTTGTTCCCCCCCAGGATGTCTCTGTGCCATTCGAGGAAGATAGCACTTGTGAAGACTAGCCCAGGGGTGACAGCTAGGATGATCCAGAATTGCTATCACTAGACTCCCAAGGATTGCGAACCGCCTTGATGTGAGGCTTCTTACCTCTCCCCTCCAACGGGGGGGCTAGTGGCCTCTTTCGGTCTCGATGCACAGGAGACCTCATAGGGATTTGGGTTCCTTATATTTGGGGAACCATTGTACATCCCCAATCGCTCATCCGCTTGATTTTCTGTTGTTGGTCCCGCGGGTTCCTTTCTCTCCACTCTCGATTGCCCTCGTTTGTATTGGCCCACTCTCACATTGTTTTCCACCGTTGACAAAGTCAAAGTCAGAGTCAAAGAGAAGAATGTGCATCTCAGAGTCGGAGTTTGGATTCGACCTCCAACAAAGTCGGAGTCGGAGTCAAAGTCAAAGGTTGGGCCCTTCAACTCCAACTTGGTTGGTGTTCAACCCTATAAAGGTGTATGTATATATTAATCAATATATAAATGAGTTTTAATTGAGTCGAACTAACAAGTCAACTCAGGCATAAACGAGCGGATCTTAACTAGCCTTAATTGAGTCGAGTCAAGTGTTGTCGGGTATGTGTCATTTACTAATCGAAGGGTATTTGCTTTCACAGTCGAGCCTTTTTTTTTTTTACGAATCGAGTTCGGTTCTAGTTTAATCAGGCAAGTACTGAGTGGACTATCGAACTGACCGATTCATTTACAGCCCTAGCAACGGTCAATAATAAGAATTAGGGCAGCCAATGTAATACTAAAAACCGTTTGCAAGAGCTTGGACCATTAACAACGACATGAAAATTACAGGTCCTAGAAAGATGCACCACAAATCAGGTATTATTGTAACCTAAATATATATATATATATAAAAGAGGGAAAAATATAGTTGCAAGCACAATTGTGTACTAATATGTACACCAATTTATTGTGATTGGTCAAAAACTAGATTTTATTGAAAACAGTGCTAATTTAAATTTTAAGTATGAAAGAATCAGTATTAGTACGTAGATTAGTACGCGACTTTACTTGTATGTAGCAAAACTCATAAAAGAGTATTAGGTTAGGTTTGGCCACTACAAAATTCTCATTTCAAATATAAAATTCTCATATCATCATTACAATTTTTTCAATTTTTTTTTATAAAATATATAAATAATTCAATTTTTTCAAATCTCAATTTAACTTTTTTAAATCTCAAAATAATAATAATATTAAAATATAATAAACTTTCATCTAAAATTAAAAATTCTCATCTCACTCCTCAAACCTAACCTTATTGTAACCAGCATCACGACCTCTAGTTTAGCTTTCATGTGTAGAAATTTTAAAAAGTTGTAATGATAAGATGAGATAGGATTAAAGTATTTCTCAATCCAAACGACCTCCAGTTTAGTTTTAATCATATGCAGGTTTAGATAGTGAGTTGAAATGAAAATTGAATAAAATATTATTAAAATATTATTTTTTAATATTATTATTATTTTGAGATTTGAAATAATTAAATTATTTATTGTATGTTGTGTAAAAATTTAAAAAATTTATAATAATTAGATAAGATAAAATGAGTGAAAATGTTTTTTATTTTTTTTAATCCAAGCCTATGCGTAAACAACTTTTAAAACTTATCAGAATAAATGACTTTTTTCTTAAATTATGAGATTAAGTTATGGACTGCATGATATCTGCCTTCTCCTACAAAGTGACGATCGATAAAGAAGCCAAGGTCATGTAAAGCCATTACTTTACATCCCGACAAGATTAAAGATATTATACTATTTGCTTTAAACTGAAAGTAAAACTATGTAGAGTTCTTTGTAAAATGAGGGGAAAAAGTGCCCTGAAAAGTTCCCTCTCACGCGTATACAGGAAAAGTAAAAGTAACTTCGTAGTTTTCATCTTTACTTGCAAATAGTAACATCTTTAATTATCTTGTCGGGATGTAAAGCAATGGCTTTACACCCAGTACTAGTTTTTTTATACGTATTTTTAATTAATTTTACATATCAAAAAATTTTTTTACATTAAATTATACATATTTGAATCAAAATAATAATAAAATATTTTTATTTTTATTTTTTCTTAAAATTATTAACTTTTATAAATTTTACAATTAACATCATGTGTTCAAAAATACTAATTCTATATATCTAAATATTACTAATTTTATATTTCAAAATGATCAATTAATTTATCAATAAATATTAATATGTAATAAAAAATATTTTGTATCATCAACTTAATACAAATTTTATATATCAAAATCACCTCAACACAAATTTCACAAATTAAAGTTTTCTCTCTCCTAATGGGTATGAGAGAGAAAAAAACATTAAAAATAATGTTTGAAGAGTGAAAAATGCTTTTTCAAACTTGAATAATCACTAATTACAGTTATGTAAAATTTTAGAGATGCATAAGTCAATATAGATGAATTTAAATACATATTATTTAAATTTAAAGATGAAGATAAAAATGAATAAGCCAATATTAGTACTCTTAACTTCTTTATCATCAGTTTGTAAGATAAGATAATGCTATTTCAAGCATTAAATACACAAATTTATATAAGTTTTTTTAATATTCTTTTAAAAGAGTTTGTACAAGATTCATCTATTTGAAACTTAGACAAATCATTTTGTCTTTAAGATTAATTGGTGAGTTTTGGATATATATAATTATAAAAAAATATTAGATTTTACAAAAATAAATCTATCAATTAATATAGTACATTAAAGTGTAAAAAATTATAAAATTAATTTTATTATAAAATAAATTTAACGTATTATATAAAATTATATACCTATTTATAGTTATAACAGTTCTCTTTTTCCCTATTTACGAAGGGATGGTAGTGGCCAGTCAAATCAATGATTTTATTCTCTTTAATCATTGATTCATGCCATACATTTTGAATTAAAAGTCACTGGATCAATACTTTTTTATTTTTTAATAAAGGATCAATACTAAAATCTAGGAAGAAGGAAAACATTTACTCGATTGCTTTCGAAACTGTTTAGTTGCTGAGTACTATGCAAAAGAGGTAGATGTTCCAAGAAAGAAATTCATAGAGATGATGATCCTCGATGGTTGCTTTATCCTCGAATTCCTTTGCAGATATCAAAAGGACCTGATGGCAATTCGAGGAGAGGAAGCTCTCGTGCCTAATATGTCATGGATGCACAGAAAAATATTAGCCGATTTGCTTCTGCTTGAGAATCAAATTCCTTGGTGCGTGCTAGATTGTTTGTTCAACCTCATGCCATACTTGAAAACTGAGTCGAGCACCCGACTTGATGATCTGGTTTCCTCTTCTTTTTCCCAGTACGGAATGTTTCCTCCATCGGCGCGCAGCAGTCAAAATCACAAGCATTTACTCGATTGCTTCCAAAACTGTTTAGTTGGTCGTAATTGCTTAGTTCACTTAAAGTGGAACCGAGGTCCGTCTGTGACAGAGTTTCGCCAGAGTGGATATAGATTTATTGCAGTAGAAGGAGAAAACATCCTCAATATTTACGTCGTAGATAACAAGATAATCAAGATGCCAGCAATGGTTATTGAGGAGAACACAGAATCCATGTTTAGAAACCTCATCGCATATGAGCATTGTGATCCGAGTAAGGGCTACAACATCACCTCTTATGCTACGAAATTGTATTCGCTGATTAAGTCTCCCGCAGATGCACTTCATCTCAAAGAGAGAGACATTATACAAATTTGTTTGAGCAATGAGGACATAGCAAGTTTTCTTAACCAAGCTTTATAATGATATCTTGTTGAGTTTGGCTTGATTTCCTGCTAAAAATGTATTTTTTGGGGCTTGGCTTGATTGTTGCTTGACCCTGGCTCGACTGTGGCTCGACCCTGGCTCAAGCTAAGGTTAGCTCAACTCTCCGCTTGACAGTCCGCTCGAGCGAACTATTCCAAAGAGTTCCACTCGACCTCCACTCGACCGTCCGCTCGAGCGAACTCTTCCAGAGAGTTCTGCTCGACATCCGCTCGACTGTCTGCTCAAGCGAATTCTTCCAGAGAGTTCTGCTCGACCTCTGCTCGACTGTCCGCTCGAGCGAGAATGTAACCCTAACTTGCGCTCGACACTTCGCTCGACGTCCGCTTGAGCGAATGTTCTGAATTAGTGCTGCGTGCTATAAATACATCATTTTCTCTTCATTTTGAAGAGCCTTCAGTAGCCAAGAAAGAGAGAGTTTTGAGAATTCTTTTGTATACAATCCTAAGAGTCCATTGGGTGTATTGGGGCTTTAGGATTAAGGATTTTGTGATCAATAATCTTGTACTCCATCTTTGTTCATAGTGAATTTGTTTGAAACCGACCCCGACAGTGGACTTGCTTCCGCTATTATTTACCTCAACTTAGCCTTTGTTTATTCGGTCCATTCCCAACAAACTGGTATCAGAGCATCAAGCTCTTTGCAAAATCTTGAGGAATGGCTATGGCAAAGTTTGAAGTGGATAAATTCGACGGTCAAAACAGCTTTAGCTTATGGCGCATCAAGATGAAGGCTTTGTTACGACAACAAGGCTTGTCGAAAGTTTTGGAATGGAATGTATCCGATGATTCTCCTGCACCGTCAAGAGATCAAGATGAGAAGGCACATAGTGTCATTTTGTTGTCACTATCAGATGGAGTTTTGAGGGAGGTTGCTGATGAGGAGACCGCTTCCGGTCTTTGGTCCAAGCTTGAGAGCTTGTATATGAAAAAGTCGCTCACCAACCGTTTGTATTTGAAGCAGCGACTATACACTCTCAAGATGAGGGAAGGTACTCCTATTTCCGATCATCTTGATGAATTTAATAAAACTATTATGGATCTAAGGAATATTGATATTAAGCTTGATGATGAGGATCAAGCATTAATTTTGTTGTGTTCGTTGCCGGTATCATTTGAAAGTTTTGTGAACTCGATGTTGTATGGTAGAGATACCATCTCCTTGGTAGATGTAAAATCTGCTTTGAACTCTAAGGAGTTGAGAACAAAATTGGGCGTACAAGACACGAACAATCAAGCCAATGGTTTCTTTGTGAAATATTCCTCTGGTGGTAGATCTAGTGGAAGAGGTTCAAATTATGGTGGGAGTAATTCCAGTAGTAGCTCTAAATTTAACAAGAAAAATGTTAAATGTCACTACTGTCATAGGTTTGGTCATTACAAGAATGAGTGTCCCAGATTGAAGGAGGAAAGTAAAAGTTCCTCCAATGTTGTTAGCGTTGAACAGTCTAACAACTTTGATATTGTCCTAGCAGTCAGCGGCTCTAGTGGTCACTTTGGTAACAAGTGGGTCATGGATTCAGCTTGTACATTCCATATGTGTTCCAGGATAGATTGGTTCACTACCTATGAATCAATCAACGGTGATTCCGTTTTGGTTGGAAATGATATGGCTTGTGATATTGTTGGGATTGGTTCAGTTGAGATTAAGATGTATGATGGAACCGTTAGAACTTTGTCTAACGTTCGGCATATTCCATCTTTGAAGAAAAATCTTATATCTTTGGGCACTCTTGACTCCTTTGGTTACCAGTATTCAGCTGGAGGTGGAGTCATTCGAGTCTACAAGGGCTCTTCGGTGGTAATGACAGGGAAGAAGACAGATGGTCTTTATTTTCTTCAGGGCAGTACAGTGATTGGTGGAGCATCTTCAGAGGTTCCAGATTCAGGTATTACTCATTTATGGCGCATGTGATTGTGCCATATAGGTGAACGAGTATGGTCATTTGTGAGTAGGCGATTTTTTGCTTTGTGTAATCAGAAGACAGAAAAGCTTGATTTGTTTGTTTGCATTGTATTCTTGTAAAGCAGTGCTGAATCAGGTTTACTGGAGTTTATGTCTTTATGATTTTTTGGGGTACATCTAGTGTGATGTGATGCCCTGTTTGTACTCATATTTGTTGATGACCATTTGAGGAAGAGTCTGGATTTGTTTATCTTTGTTTTGTGATGTGTTTGATGTGTTCAAGCATTTGTGAAGGCTAGTGATCTACAGACAAGAAGTAGAGCGTTGTTCATACCAACAGTTGGATCCACTCCACAAAATGGAGTAGTTGAATGGAATGAGTCGGACTCTTGTGTGAGAGCCCGTAGTATGCTTTTGGATTTGCCAGGCTTGTCTACAGATTTGGGTGAAGCGGTCAACACAGCTTGCTATTGGGTGAACCTTCTCTTCTTTACAATTTGTTTTTCAGTTGTTGTTTCCACAGGAAAGGAGAGCATGGTTATAGCAAGAAGGTGGAGTTGCTGGGAGAGCTTCACAACAGAGTGCAGGTGGTACTCTAGATCATGCTATTGAAATTAAGTATGATTTTGATTTTGGCATTGGCGTACAGTGAGAGCAAGTCTACAGTTTCATCTGGTAGATAGAGGAGACAGTTTAGTCACCTTTGGGATATGCTCATGCAGACTTTGAGGTGTTCTTACTTTGGCAGAGAATATTTGTTGTTAGCCTCCGTGTGTATTCAGAAGCCGTTGTTCAAGTAAGCAGTCTGTTCAGTGGTGCGTTGCCTTTTGTGTGAAGAGGTTGATTCTTCATTAGGACCAAGCTTGTGATTTGGTCAAATTGTCTATGGTGTTGAAGACTTTTGGGTGGAAATTGAGTTCTTCAAGGATAGACGTTGTGTTCGGGTTTGGTGATTCCCCTTTGGTGATTTGTTGGTGGGATTCGGTTTCTTGGTTAATGGTTTTTTGTTTAGGTGGAGATTTGTTGAGTTTGGCTTGATTTCCTGCTGAAAATGTATTTTTTGGGGATTGGCTTGACTGTTGCTTGACCCTGGCTCAACTGTGGCTCGACCCTGGCTCAAACTAAGGTTAGCTCGACTCTCCGCTCGACAGTCCGTTCGAGCGAACTATTCCAGAGAGTTCCGCTTGACCTCCGCTTGACTGTCCGCTCGAGTGAACTCTTCCAGAGAGTTCTGCTCGACATCCGCTCGACTGTCCACTCGAGCGAATTCTTCCAGAGAGTTTCGCTCGACCTCTGCTCGACTGTCCGCTCGAGAGAGAATGTAACCCTAACGTGCGCTCGACACTTCGCTCGATGTCCGCTCGAACGAATGTTCTGAATTAGCGCCGTGTGCTATAAATACATCATTTTCTCTTCATTTTGAAGAGACTTCAGCAGCCAAGAAAGAGAGAGTTTTGAGAATTCTTTTGTATACAATCCTAAGAGTCCATTGGGTGTATTGGGGCTTTAGGATTAACGATTTTGTGATCAATACTCTTGTACTCCATCTTTGTTCATAGTGAATTTGTTTGAAACCAACCCCGACAGTGGACGTAGGCTCACATTGAGCTGAACCACTTACATCTTGGTGTTCTTTGTGTGCTTGTTGTTTATTTTGTTGCTTCTGCTATTATTTACTTCAACTTAGCCTTTGTTTATTCGGTCCATTCCCAACATATCTGTTGCCATGGTTTTCTCTGCACAGACCTCTGCGAACGTGAGAACAAAACAGTACCAGTAATTTCGAGAGCCTGATGGGTTCAAAACCCGCGGCCCCCGTTGTAGCAAAAAAGATGTCACAACTAGCATAGGATAAAATGAATAGGATCGAGGCACGATTATTTTGGAGATCCAAAGATGTTCTTTAGTCCATCTTTGTCTTTCCTTGCTAAAAACCGTTTATTCTGCCCTCTCCTAGCCTACTATACATGCGGCTACTAGTTAGCACTTAGCCCATGTTAAGTAATCATGTTTATCTAAGCGTGTATTTCTTTCAACAAGTGCGTTTTAGTAAGTGTGGATCCTGCTGATCTTTCATGTTAGTTTTGCAAACTCAAGTGTGGTAATCCTACAATTCACAATTGGAATGAGCATCGGATATACAAGCAGCGCCAACTTAGTCAATATAACAATGGAAATTTTATGGACTTAAATATTCAGAAATTATCATTTTTGGCAAATGTTTGCGAAGAAAATGGCAGTCATCTTTAGAAAGAAGGAGATTAAGAAATCAAATCATGTCTCTGTCGAATTCAGATCTACGCCCACCCAACACTTTGGCCTCCCCCATGTATTCTACAGAAAAGGTTCAATATATGAGACATGCATTTTGTCAACTTGTAGTATAAGAACTTCACAACCAAATGAGAAGTAGTACAAAGTTATGATCGTACATTACCACTCTCTTAAACAGGTCGATGCCCTAGTTGGTGGAGACGCGCCGTCCTCCCTCATCTCACACATGTTTCTTGTCTGAATTGTCAACCATCTGAACAGGGCATTACAGGAAACCCAAATTCGGGTAAAAAAGGCAACAAAGGATGAAAAACGATGAATGGTTACCAGATGCATGGAAGTAAAGATCTCTAAGTGAAATGCATGCCCCACAACAAATGATCATCATAGTTGCCTTTCTACTAGTTGCAGCTTATTCCAACCGCAACTATTTGAATTACTACTTATTAGACCATAGCAAATCACTATATATTGATTCCAAACATGGACCTGAATCTTTGCTTCATTGCCATTTCCTTTTAATTTTCTTTAATTTTAGTCTCCCTCCTTAACATTAATGCTTTCACTGTAATATGGCTTTATATGAGGTATGTAGTCCACCACCTCAGCTACTAATTATATATGTGATATATTTGACGTCTTCTCTCTCCTTTCCGTTAGAGAAAAGAAAGGAGAAGTGGGAAGTATTGCACTAACAGAATTGGTGGCAAAGAGTCGGGAGCTGGCATCATTGAGGGAGGAAGATTCGTGGTCAGTACGGGTGGCAGTGGGCGGAGAGAGGTGGAAGATTCCATGCAAACGAAAGAAGGGGGGCTGAGGTACTCTAGACACGACAATTGTTGTAGAAGATGGAAAGTCTAGAAGAACAATGGGAAAAGCTCAGGTTAACGGAGGAAGAAAAGAGGAATGTAGAACTAGATGATACTATTAAAGATGAGGTCAAAAATAAGGAGACAGAAGCATGGTTGGCAAAGTGTGGATGGAAAGGAGGATTAGCAAAGGTCTCCTAGAATCCACAATGGCAAAGATTTGGAGGTTAAGCAGGGTGGATAGTTTTCTGAAAGTGGGGAAAAATGTTTTTGTCATCACTTTCGCAACCCATGCAGACAAACAGAAAGTTAGGGGAGGGAAACCATGGTTGTTTGACAACCAATTGATGGCGTTGAAGTTCTTTGATGGATTCACTCCCCCATTGAAGATTAATTTTGAATGGGAGGAACTATGGGTGCAGATGCATAATCTTCCCCTAGCTTATATGACAAAGGAAAAAGGTGAGTAGCTAGGAAGAATAGTGGGCAAAGTGATAAATGTTGACATGCAGGATGATGAAAGTGGTTGGGGATGTTGTCTCAGGGTCCACATCGAAATGGATCTCACAAAACCATTGGCGAGAGGAAGAACAATTACTGCAAAAGGTAACAGTCTGTGGATCTCCTTTAGGTATGAGAAATTACCTCATATGTACTTCTCTTGTGGTAGGATAATCCATAGTCCTCAAGGATGCTCTGAGAAGGAAAAACAAAAAGAACAAAAAAATGAGAGAGAGGAACAATTTGGGGCCTAGCTAAGGGGGAGTTCAATGGGAGAGAGAAGGTTTACTTAGGTTATTAGTAGAGATAACAGAAGGAAGGGTTGGTGGAGAAACGATGAAGGTGAAAAGGGTGTGTCAACCCAAAAAGGGGATGAGAAAAAATGGAAAATAGTAGAAGATTCCAGAGAGTCAGTTTCAAAAGTACAAAGTAGGGAGGAAAAGGAAGAGATGATAAAAGACTTAGTGAAATGTGAAAGGGCACGGAAGATAAGGGCTCCTGCAAAAAGTAAGGTGCTTGAACCTTTACCTATGGTTTTCCCTACAAAAAAACCTTGTGATGGTAATGGAAAGATAAGCATAGGAGAAAAGGTGAAAAAGAAGCTCAAGCTAAGTGGGGTGGGGGTTGAAGTGCTTACTTGTGAAAGTAGGGCGGAGAACAGCCCCACTAATCACCTTGAAAATATTAAATTGGAACTGCAGAGGGCTTGGGAACCCTCAGATAGTTCAAGACCTCTGCTCCTTAGTAGAGGAGAAGTTGCCCAGTGTAGTGTTTGTGATGGAAACAAAATTGAAGACATATATATTGGAGTATATTCAAACGAGATTAAGGATGGAGGCATGTTTTGTGGTTGATTCAATGGGAAGAGGGGTGGCTTGGTTCTGTTTTTGGAAAGATGGACTAAGGGTTGAGTTATTAAATTTCACACCAAGGCACATTAGTGCATGGATCTATGATGACGAAGGGAAACAAAAATGGTTATTTACATGCTTCTATGGCCACCCTAAGACAAGTAAGAGACAAGAGGCATGGGAGCTCTTATCATCAAACAAACCTGGTGATAACCAAGCCTGGTGTGTGATTGGTGATTTCAATGAGATAGTCACTAATGATGAAAAGGAGGGAAGTAGACCTAGAGGGGACAATTTGATGAGAAACTTAAAAAATGCACTAGAAAGTGGGGGGCTATCTGATCTAAGATGGAAAGGGGATAAGTTCACATGAAGCAACAGGCATGCAGATGATTCCTTTACAAAGGAAATGCTTGTCAGGGCTATTGCTAATAAAAAAAAATGGGTTGAAATGCATAAGGAGGTCTATGTGGAGGTTCTGGTGGCAAGGAGTTTTAATTTTTCCAAAGTAGGGAAATATAGTTCACGAGGTAGCAAAGGTTTTAAATATGAAGCTTGCTGGGCTACTCAAGTGGATTGTGACAAGACTATAAGGTATGAGTGGCAACAAGCAGACACTGAGGGAGATCCCATGCTGAAGTTACAAAGATCGATGAACAAGTGCATCAAGGGGCTAAAGAGGTGGAGCAGGAAGAAATGGAGAAATAAGACAAAAGAAATAGCTGAGAAAACTAAGGATTTAAAGCTTTTGCAGGTGGATGAGGGTTGTCACAATATTAATGAGATAAGATAGATACAAAGAGAGCTGGAGTTTCTATTGGAGCAGGAAGATTTCAAGTGGAGACAAAGGGCTAAAAGAAACTGGTACAAGCATGGAGATACGAATACTAAATATTTTCATGCTTGTGCCAATCATAGAAAAAGAAAAAATTGTATTGCTTAGGTCCTTGATGAAGAAAATAGAGTTCAAATCAGTAGAGAAGACATTGAAGAAGCTTTTAATGGGTATTTTGATAAGCATTTTCTCTTTACAAGTCCCACAGAAGAAGAGATAGCAGATTGTTTGAGAATGATGGAGCGTAGAGTCACTGTAGAGATGAATGAAAGCATCTCTAGGAGCTTTTCTAGAACTGAAGTTGAAGAAGTTATAAAACAAATGGGTCCTTTGAAGTCTCCAGGACCAAATGATCTAGGAGCATGTCTTATCAAAACCATTGGCAGATAGTGGGAGAAAAGGTATATGCAGCTATTTTGTCTTTTCTAAATGGTGGCAGTTTTGACAATTTGTTAAATCATACCCATATAGCCCTTATTCCTAAGGTGAAGTGTCCTGCTTTTAGTGAGTATAAACCTATTAGTCTTTGTAATGTCTTGTATAAGATAGTCTCAAAAGTGCTTGCTAATAGACTAAAGAAGCTTTTGTCAGCTATTATATCCCCTACCCAAAGTGCTATCATTTCAGGAAGATCGATTATAGACAATATCATAGTGGCGTATGAGGCTTTGCATTCCATGAAATCAAGACAAAAAGGAAAACAAGCAACAATGGCTATCAAGTTGGACACATTCAAGGCTTATGATAGAATTGAATGTAGTTTCCTCAAGGCTATGATGAAGAGGCTTCGTTTCTGTGAGAAGTGGATGAAATTGATCGTGTGGTGTCAATTGTCTCATACTCAGTCCTCATTAATGGCATACTAGGGAGAAGGTTTTTACCTACAAGAGGGTTAAGGCAAGGGGATCCATTATCCCCTTACCTATTCATTATCTGTGCAGAGGGTTTAAGTTCTATGCTTAATAACTCTGATGCTAGAGTATTAACCAAATGGGTGACAATGGCACGAGGAGGTACCAGAATTAATCATCTGTTGTTTCAGGTGATGTGTTCTCTTTGGAAGAGCTAATATTGAGGAATTGTACAAGCTAATGGGGATATTGAAGAAGTGTGAGAGGGCCTCGGGTAAGTTTCTGAAGAAAGAAAAAGCTTCCATTTTCTTTAGTTCAAATACAAAGTCTGATGTCAAGGAACAAATATTGAGGGCTGGGGGATCTTTGGTATGTGGTAGCTATGAAAAATATATGGGCCTACCTTCTATGGTAGGTAGATCAAGATTTAACACTTTTAAAGGTATCAGGGATAGAGTATGTCAGAAAATCAGTAGTTGGAAGAACAAGTTCCCATCCTCAACTGTAAAATACATTTTGATAAAAGATGTGTTAGAAACAATTCCTACATACACGATGAGTGTGTTTAAACTACGAAGAAATCTGAGTATAGAATTAAATATCTTGTTAACAAACTTTTGGTGGGGCAATCAAGCTGGTGAGAAGAAGTTGCAGCGGCAAAGTTGGGAAAAGTTTGGAAATCAGAAGATTCAAGGAGGTCTGGGGTTTAGGGATCTTGTAAGCTTCAACACAGCTCTCTTAGCAAAATAGGGATGGAGATTCCTGCAACATCCAAATTCCCTAGTTGCAGTTATTTTCAAAGAGAAATATTCTAAAACAAAACAATTGCTGAAGGCCAATGTGGGGTACAAGCCATCTTTGATTTGGAGAAATGTTTGGGGATCCTTAGATTTATTGAAAGAAGGCTCGAGATGAAGGATTGGAAATGGTAATAGTATTAATGTGTGGGGTCATAAATGGCTTAATTCTCCAACATCATATTGTGTTCAATCTCTTACTAAGATCCTTGAAAGAAATGCAAGGGTATGTGAGATGCTAGATCAGAGTAAAAAAGGGTGGATGAGGAATTGGTGAAGGCAATATTTGTGAAAGATGAAGCTGATCAAATATGTAGTATATCTCTTAGTAAGAGGGGATCAGATGATAAGATGATGCAGGGACCCTCAAAGAGAGGAATTCTCTTTGTGTGGAGTGCCTATTTTGTGGAGTTAGAAAGAAAAAGGTCTATAACGAGGAGAATCATCATAGGAACAGGGTATGGATTCGAGATGGAAGAATAAATGGAGTTTAAAGGTGCCAGTTGTTAACATCATGCCTCGTAGGCCCTCAGGCCAGGTTGCTTAGCGGTGTGGGTCTTCACTCGTGGCTGATCCTGAGGTAGGAGAGGGATGGCCCTGCGGTGGCCCAGGGAACCTCCGATGCCAAAGTTAGTATAGAGTAAAGATATAATGCTTAAAAAATAAGATAACAGTAGTGTATAATTGACAACAAACTTGAATTCCTCCTCTCTCTCACCTTATAGTTCTGGGCGACCTTTTATACTTGGTCCTTCAGGTTACGAGAGTCGTGCCTTGTGTTTTGGGGCAGATGGATGCCTCTCCCCGGAGTCTCCACTGCCATACTGTGTTTAATACCAAGTGGTTATCTTGGTGTCGGTCATTTAATCAAGTGTGGGTTTCTAACAGAATTGCCGGATGCTTTCTCTTCTGTTTTTCGCAATTATCTTCCTTTTTTCACAATTATGGGTTTTCGCACCCTTCTTACACGTTCCATCCTAATGTTGATGATTACCTCTGACTCGCACGGGTTTGGAGCTCATGCTGGTCTAGGACCTGCCCCTGGCTACCAAAGGGGGTCATTCTGGGCTCGAGCCTGCATTCCTGGAGCTCATGGGGCCTTGCGAAGTAATGGGCCTGGGGCAATATCATAGGCTTTAGGCCCTGATGAAAATACCCCCTAACAGTTACCTTGCCAATTCTCATTGGGTTAACCTAATGGAAATTTCCATAGCTTCTTGTTTATCACAGTTGATCACTCTTCTTGTCACCGAATGGCGGCATGCGCTAGTTCGTGGTCGTTCCACATGTCCGTTGCCGATTCCTCATATACTGCTACCAGGGTGCTGATACGGTTCTTGTTGCTTTACATACCCTGCAAGCTTAGGTTGTCAGATGCTACCCCTCTCTCTGCGACTGTGTGTCCGTGCCTTTGCACCCCCTTCCATCCGCGTTGCTACCTTTCTTTTGCCTCTTGTACTTTCGTTGTGCCCACTGCCCCATTTTCTCTGCAACTTCAACCCTTTTTTGCTCAACTTAGCTTTCCCAGCCCCGATGACTTCCTAGAAATCCACCAACCTGACTGGCTCCGTGCACCGCTCTGAGGCCGACTCTTCGGAGCGTAGGTTCTTGGGTCACCACTGGTGCTCTGGGGCCACTTCGGTCTTTCTTTAATCCCTGGTGCTAACTTACTATATTTCAAATTTAGTTACTCTGAAAGTTCTTGGGCCACGAAAAGGGTCCGTGAATGCAGATGGCTCGGCAACCCAGATCGCCCTTTTTCCCAGCATGTTTTCCTGCGGGCTAAGACTGTCATTTCCTCATCCTATCCGTGAAGTCTTGTACCGCTTGGGGCTAGCGCCGACTCAGCTTCATCAGAATGCTTGGCAGATTCTAATGTGTTGTTGTGTGCTGTGGTGGCGGGCTCTATTGAAGTCTAACCCAGAGAATGCTGATTTGACTTACCGCGAGTTCCTCCTGACCCACCATGTACAAATAGGAGCAGGAGAGATTTGCAGTTGTAGGGGAATGGCTCATGCGTTGATTGTGATGGAGCTAAGATACCACAAAGTTTCAAACTAGTCCTGTAGATTCTTCTTTGTGGGTGGCTGAGGATAGGAGTTCCTGGTGGGACAAGTTTCCCGGGCCGAGTTCCCGATCAAGGCAACCTAAGGAGTCGTGTCAAGTGATAAGGAGGTGCGCCCTGTGTCCATGTAGAATGAGGCATGTCGCGTCGCAATCATGCAAGACTAGGCAACCCAGCACCCGCTCCTGGTTCACTCCGAGGTCCTCTCTAGGAAGAAAATTTGGTTGTTTTCCTTCCCCATTTGTATTATGTCGTACTTGGTGTGTGGTGGCTGATCCTCTGCCGCACTCTTCGAGGAAACAGACAGTTGAATCTTCTCCCGAAGACAAGGGGAAGAGGATCTGTCTAGAGCCAAGAGGGGGGGTCCAGACGTTTCCAAAGGTCTTGGCTCCCTGGACGATTAGCGCGGCCTATCCTATCTCTGCAGAGATGGTTGGCCCTCATTCCTCTTCCGCACTGCCCTCTCGGCAAAGGCGAGCTGGGGAGTTACCAGGCCCGAGTGCAACTTCCAAGTCTCTTCCTGTTGCTGTCCCTGTGAAAGATCCCTTTCATAAGAACCCTTGCATCTTAGCAAACGCATCTAGCACTTCGTGAATGAGGGTACTCTGACCGGGCTTGGCATAGGTGTGGCTGAGGCTGCGAGTGCAGCTGTTCTTGCCAACCCTTTGAGCGAGTCTGTGCGGCAGGATTCTGCCATAGGCCGTGAAGTGGAGCAACTGCAAAAACTTCTCTCCAAGGTACTTCTTACATTCTGCATTCCTTTTCCACTTTCTGGATCTCTAGTTTGCTACCTAATCTTGGAGCCCGTGCAGGGAATCAAAGCGCTAGCCCAGTGCATTGCTAAGGTTGAGATACAGTGTCTCTGGTTCGTAGTGGAACAAGGGAGGGAAGAGCGGGGATGCTTGGTGGCAGAGCTGGCTGTGGCCCAAGATTGGGCTTTGAATGCCTATGAGTCTCTGAGTAAGCTCCAAGAATCGCAGGACCTTCTCCGAAGGAGAATGAGGAGTTAAGGGGGCTGCGTAAGTTCCACTTGCATCGGATCAAGATACTGGAAGGGGAGCATTCCAACCTGTCAGCCATTGCAAATGATCGTGGGGCTTTGTTGGCTGCGGCCAGGGTCCTTGAGGAAGAGGCACTGGCCGACCTGGCTGCCTCTCGTGAGAGGATTGCAGGTCAGGAAGTGGTTGTCCGGGATCTGCGTAGCGACCTATGGCAAGTGCAAAAGGTGGCTACGTGATCAAGTAAGCAACTGAGAAAGGCTCTTTTTGTCCGCCACGAGCGTGGTCTCACGAGTACTTTGAAGGCTTGGACAAGAAACGTGACTGCGTCATCCTCAACCATCAACGTAGTTCAAAGGCACTGGAGGCGCATCTACGGGCTCTGGACTTCAAGATCCTGAAGCTTGATGCCGTCGCCCTAAATCATGCTGGCGAGTTGGGGTGGGAGATGATCCTGGATGCGTTCCTACCGAAAGATGACGACCCCAGAGACTTTCTCCCTACAAGCACTTCTGCAGTTGGCACAAGGAGATGGGACTTTGAAGATCCCCCAGTTAGCACCAAACGTGAGCGGGACCCCACTGAGACAGGCTCTTCTGATCCATAAGAGGGCTTGAAGCTTCCCGGTCTTGACCCTCTTCCACAGTCATAGTTCTTCTTTTCCTTGTTTATGATATGATGGAGCCCTTCGATGTGTATATACCCTGAACCTTGGGATGTGAACCGTCATTCCCAACCTATATATAGGCCTTTCCCCCTTCGTTGCCTCCCACCAAGTCTTCCCTCCTGCTTCCTCAAGCGTTCTGAAATTCTACTCTCGTTTCTCCCCCCTTGCACTCATACTGGTTGTTCTTAACTTTGATGGGTACCTTGGCTCAAGGTTGGTCTTGTGATGTCAAGCCCTACGATGAGTTTTCATTGAGACATGTGTGTGGCTGCCTCCTTGAGGCTTCTGTAGATGCCCTTCTGAAAGTCATGTTGTTCTTCATTACTAGGAGATGTTTTTAAAAGATGGCATGTCCCCAGCTTTGTGGAACAATCGCTCAATGGATTTTCCTGCCTCAAAACTCCTTATGCAGTTCACGGTTCTTCCTTACATCTCGGGTTGCCTCTGGATTTGGGAAAAGCAAGGCTTCCTTAGCCGGATTAGAGAAAGGGGATTTCTGGTGTCCTGGGCTTGATCAGGCCTGGACACCTCCAGCCCGGGGAAAAGTAGGGGTGGAGTCCCATAGAAGGGACCGTGAAGGGTCTCTCCTTCAACTAGAGCTCTTCAAGGAGTCCATAGAACTCGGGTTGACCACGCCCCTCTTTCTAGCCGATTCCTGTCCAGCTTCCCAACCTTGCCTCTGTACTTATGGGATGGTGCCTCTCTTGGGTTTCTATTTGAACCTTGGGAGCCACTATTCCTTTTTGTCGATGGCACCTGGTGAGTGCACGAAAGTGCACTCTAAATACTATATTATTGGATTAAAATGCTAAAATGTGAATTGACTTTCTTGACTTTCTAGTCAAGAAAAAAAATACTAAAGGAAACTGTAAGAAGTGTAAATCCGAAATTTGCTAGGAGATAGTCTGGATATAGTTTAGTGTTTTAATTGTAACTTTTTACTCACATATCATATTGATGCAATTCTTGATACATTAGAAATATATTTTAAAGGGCTATAAATTTGTCTCTAATAAGGATTTCAAAATTCAAACTCCTAAAGTGCGTACGTGGCTCCCAAGATTAGTCCTAAAATTTAGGTGATTTTTTTATACGGGATTTATGAAAACATTAGGATTTCTTTTATACCCTATATAAGCATATCATTAGAACGAAATAGAGGAGGAGGAGAGGCACAAGTGGTAGATTTGAAGAGATGAAAAAATCACTTCCATGGCCGCCGTTTAATTCAGTTTTCTCTTGATATTTTTATTGTTCGTTATATTTATGGGTAACTAAATTCTCGAGTAGGGCTAAAGATGAACTTACATATTAGATGATATTTTTAATTTATTCTTAATTTATGTATTTGATTTTTAATTATTAAAACTCTTTTATTTTATCATTCTCATTTCATTGTTGATGTTTTCTTCTTCAAATAATCATAGAATTTAGTCTGTTTAGGGATTTAGTCATGCTTTTTTTATTAAATAGATTGGTTCTTTGATTATGTTTGGATCAATTATTTACCTATATTAATTTAGTTCTTTACTGCAATATTGCTCCCTGAGTATATTGCTGTCGTTGGATTTTCTCAATAAACATAATAATTTACGTATTTTAAAAGTAGTGAATGATCTTTCAAAGGGTTACATTTAGTTTAATTTTGGTTTATAAATCTATACCTTCTAATTGAGAATTTCGGAAATTGAGTTTCCAATTGAGTTATTCAATAAATTAAGAATAATTAAAATACTGGATTTGTGCAAACGATTTCCGACACTCTACTGTTCTTCAAATTTGAGTACTTCTTCCGTTAATAACTTTGTTTCACTTTAATTTGCATTTAAAGTTAATTTTTGTTCTCTATTAATCATTTAATATTTTTCTTTAGTTTATTTGTTCCTTCTGTTGTTCTTTTAATTTGTCTCCATGTGGAATTGATACTCCAAAGATGTGCTACAACTGCCGTGTTATTCTTTGTTGTCTATTATATTTATGGGTAACTAAATTCTCAAGTAGGGCTAAGGATGAACTTACATATTAGATGGTATTTTTAATTTGTTCTTAATTTATGTATTTGATTTTCAATTATTAAAACTCTTTTGTTTTATCATTCTTATTTTATTGTTGATGTTTTCTTCTTCGAATAATCATAAAATTTAGTATGTTTATGGATTCAATCATGCTTTTTCTATTAAATGGATTGATTCTTTGATTATATTTGGATCAATTATTTATCTATATTGATTTAGTTCTTTGCTACAATATTGCTCCTTGAGTATATTGTCGTCGTTAGATTTTCTCAATAAGGATAATAATTTAAGTATTTTAAAATTAGCGAATGATTTTTCAAAGGGTTACATTTGGTTTAATTTTGGTTTATAAATCTATACCTTCTGATTGAGAATTTCAGGGATTGAGTTTCCAATTGAGATATTCAATAAATTAGGAATAATTAAAATACCAGATTTGTGTAAAGGATTCCCGACACTACTATTTTTCAAATTTGAGTACTTCTTCCGTTAATAACTTTGTTTCACTTTAATTTGCATTTAAAATTAATTTTTGTTTTCTATTAATCATTTAATATTTTTCTTCAGTTTCCTTGTTCTTTCTGTTGTTCTTTTAATTTGTCTCCATGTGGAATCGACACCCCAAAGATGTGCTACAACTGCCGTGTTATTCTTTGTTGTCCATTATATTTATGAGTAACTAAATTTTCAAGTAGGGCTAAGGATGAACTTACATATTAGATGTTATTTTTAATTTATTCTTAATTTATGTATTTGATTTTCAATTATTAAAACTCTTTTGTTTTATCATTCTCAGTTCATTATTAATGTTTTGTTCTTCGAATAATCGTAGAATTTAGTCTGTTTATGGATTCAGTCATGCTTTTTCTATTAAATGGATTGGTTATTTGATTATGCTTGGATCAATTATTTCTCTATATTGATTTAGTTCTTTGCTGTAATTTTGCTCCCTGAGTATATTGTCATCGTTGGATTTTCTCAATAAGTATAATAATTTACTATTTTAAAAGTTGTGAATGATTTTTTAAATGGTTACATTTGATTTAATTTTGGTTTATAAATCTATACCTTTTGATTGAGAATTTCTGGGATTGAGTTTCCAATTGAGTTATTCAACAAATTAATAATAACTAAAATACCAGATTTGTGCAAATGATTCTCAACACTCTACTGTTCGTCAAATTTGAGTATTTCTTCCGTTAGCAACTTTGTTTCACTTTAATTTGCATTTAAAATTAATCTTTGTTCTCTATTAATCATTTAATATTTTTCTTTAGTTTCTTTGTTCTTTCTACTGTTCTTTTAATTTGTCTCCCTGTGGAATTGACACCCCAAAGATGTGCTACAACTGCCATGTTATTCTTTTTTATCCATTATATTTATGGTTAACTAAATTCTCAAGTAGGGCTAAAGATGAACTTACATATTAGATGGTATTTTTAATTTATTTTTAATTTATGTATTTGATTTTTAATTATTAAAACTCTTTTGTTTTATCATTCTCATTTCATTGTTGATGTTTTCTTCTTCGAATAATCATAGAATTCAGCATGTTTATGAATTTAGTCTGTTGATGTTCAATTGCCTTTATTTTTTATGCTTTTACTTGCGATGCTTTTTATTATGCATGCCTTTTACGAGCAGCAATGAGTTGATGATTAACCTGCTATTACCCGGCCTGGCATAACTGACCTTCTGCCTTTGCCGACACCTGAGGCTATTTGTAGTGTAAAAGGCTTGCGATCTTGCACATAAGGTCCCCATCTTGTTTGAATTACACCGCATAGCTGAAACCGCAATGGAGATTCCCTCGATGCACTGTCTAGCTGACTTGGTGTCTTCTTGGTAGATGGTCGAGCAGCACGTAAGCCAAACCCAACCAAGTTTGCTGCAAAAGCCAATGCGCAGATGTATATACTTAATTTAACTTGACCATTACCGACCTGTCTCGTAGCTCGGCCTGGTAGGACTCTAGGGCCACTGTGGGCTTGAGCTGGTTTCCAAACTTCTCACATTCCTCTGAAGGAGGGGCATATTCGCTCCCTCGAGGAACTTTCCCTCACTGGGGAGCGTTTATTCATTCCCTTAAGGGAGCGTTCTCGCAGGAGGTGATTTCCTTGGGGAGGTCCTATCATTCCCTCAGGAAAGCCTTAGTTCATTCTCTTACGAGAGCTTTCCCCTAGGAAAGAATCATCATCCTCTCAGGGGAGCTTTCCTTAATAGGAGCTTTCCCACGCGAGGAGTGTTTCCTCGGGGGAGGATTGTTCCTTCCCTCAGGAGAGTCTTAGTTCATTCCCTCAGGGGGAACATTCCCTCGGAGGAGCTTTCCCTCGTGAGGTGGGTGGCCTCAAGGTAGGTTCGTCATTCCCTCAGGGGAGCCTTCATTCATTCCCTCAGAGGAGCTTTCCCGCACCAGGTGGATCTTGGGGGGAGCCTTCTTCATTCTCTCAATAGAGCATTCCCTCGAGAGAGCTTTCCCATGTGAGGTGTATCCTCGAAGTAGCCTTCGTTCATTCCTTCAGGGGAGCCATTCCCTCAGGGGAGCTTTCCTGTGCAAGGTCTATCCTCGGGGGAGCCTTTGTTCATTCGCTCAAATGAGTTTTCCCATGCGAGGTGGTTCCTCTGGGGAGGTTCGTCATTCCCTCAGGGGAGCCATCATTCATTCTCTCGTGGGAGTTTTCCCCACGAGGTCTATCCTCGGGGAAGCCTTCATTCTTTCCCTCAAGGGAGCTTTCCCAAGCGAGGTGGTCCTTCAAGGGAGGTCCGTCATTCCCTCATGAGAGCCTTCGTTCATTCCCTTGTGGGAGCATTCCTACGCCCGGGAGCTTTCTCCGCAGTGGAGGATCATCATCCTCTCTTGGGAGCATTCTTTCGAAGGAGCTTTCCCGCACCCAAAAGCTTTCCCACGCAAGACGTATTTCCTCGGGGGAGGTTTGTTCCTTCCCTCAGGGGAGTCTTGGTTCATTCCCTCAGGGGAACATTCCCTCAAGAGAGCTTTCCCGCTGAGGTGCGTGGACTCAAGAGAGGTTCGTCATTCCCTCAGGGGAGCATTCCCTCATGGGAGTTTTCCCGTGCATGGCGTCGAGGGAGGTCCATCATTCCCTCAAGGGAGCCTTCGTTCATTTCCTCGGAGGGGCTTTCCTGCATGAGGTGGAACCTCGGGGGAGCCATCTTCATTCCCTCAGGAGAGCTTTCCCGTGCGACGTGTATCCTCGGGAGAGCCTTCATTTATTGACTAAGAATAAGAGTCATTTGCAGTTTGGGATTGGTTTTGCAAGTTTCTTGAAAGAGATACAACATTTTCAGTAATCTACCACAAGTTCGTATTTACAAAGCAACCAGACAAAAAATAAAATTGTGAGAAAAAAAGGAAGGGCCCCAGTTGTCATTTCTTCTTGGCATGTGCCCCTCATCCTCCCTTCTAGTCAGGATAGCTTGTGTCTTGATGGGAGCCTGTCAATACTTTGATNTGGTTCGTCATTCCCTCAGGGGAGCCATCATTCATTCTCTCGTGGGAGTTTTCCCCACGAGGTCTATCCTCGGGGAAGCCTTCATTCTTTCCCTCAAGGGAGCTTTCCCAAGCGAGGTGGTCCTTCAAGGGAGGTCCGTCATTCCCTCATGAGAGCCTTCGTTCATTCCCTTGTGGGAGCATTCCTACGCCCGGGAGCTTTCTCCGCAGTGGAGGATCATCATCCTCTCTTGGGAGCATTCTTTCGAAGGAGCTTTCCCGCACCCAAAAGCTTTCCCACGCAAGACGTATTTCCTCGGGGGAGGTTTGTTCCTTCCCTCAGGGGAGTCTTGGTTCATTCCCTCAGGGGAACATTCCCTCAAGAGAGCTTTCCCGCTGAGGTGCGTGGACTCAAGAGAGGTTCGTCATTCCCTCAGGGGAGCATTCCCTCATGGGAGTTTTCCCGTGCGAGGTGCATGGCGTCGAGGGAGGTCCATCATTCCCTCAAGGGAGCCTTCATTCATTTCCTCGGAGGGGCTTTCCTGCATGAGGTGGAACCTCGGGGGAGCCATCTTCATTCCCTCAGGAGAGCTTTCCCGTGCGACGTGTATCCTCGGGAGAGCCTTCATTTATTGACTAAGAATAAGAGTCATTTGCAGTTTGGGATTGGTTTTGCAAGTTTCTTGAAAGAGATACAACATTTTCAGTAATCTACCACAAGTTCGTATTTACAAAGCAACCAAACAAAAAATAAAATTGTGAGAAAAAAAGGAAGGGCCCCAGTTGTCATTTCTTCTTGGCATGTGCCCCTCCTCCTCCCTTCTAGTCAGGATAGCTTGCGTCTTGATGGGAGCCTGTCAGCGCATGCCCATGTAGCATGTCGTTTCCCCTCCTCGGTTGGTGTTCCCTCCTTTCCCCAGAGCGTCCCCTCCACAACTGCTCCTTTTGCTGGGAAGGTGGATAGCACAGTGGACGGTAGCTTGTTGAAGGCGACCAGCACTCCCCGGTGCAGTGGGAAGTGTTCCGATGATGGGTGCAATAGCGACATTCCCTGAGGTGAGCTGCTTCTCTTTCTTCGGACGATGAACATTGAACGGTCAAACCTTGCCGCATGCCTCCCACAACAGGCTCCTCCTTTCTTGACTCCCGCTATTTGTGTTCCATCTTCTCCTGGGTGGGGCCTTTGGTCAAGGCCTTTTCCCTTTTGTGCACCCCCTCCACCTCCTTCTACCAGGGCTCTATCAAGGCGAGGAGGGTATCCTCTACATTGATGAAGTTATCGGCCTGATCCATAAACTCTCGGAAAGTGGCAAGAGACTTTTTTGCCAGCTCTACCATGAACATTGATCAGGGCTAGACCCCCCGAGCAACACCGCCAGCGTGATCTTCTCGTCTTAGTCTTCCGCTCCTTGTTGAACCTAGCCAGGTAAGTCTTTAGGCTTTCATCTTCCCTCTACTTGATGGTGAGGAGGTAAGTGGCCGGGCATCTTCGTCTCCAACTGGACATGAAGTGAGTGAGGAACAGGCAGGCCAGCTTGTTGAAGTTATCAATGGATCTAGGTGCCAAGGAGCTGCACCATGTACTCGCAGGTCCCTTCAAGGCCAGCAGGAAGGCCCTGCATGCTACCTTCCCGGGAAACACATGCAATGTCATGTGAGCCTTGAAGGTCTCAAAATGCTCCTCCGGGTCTCAAGTCCCATCATACACTTCCATGGACGGGACTCGAAACTTTGGTGGCAATGGGACCACCATCACCAATGCGCTATACAGTAAGCTCGTGCTAACTAATAGTTGGTCTACTGAGGACGAACTACCCATTTTCCTCAATACCTCCTCATTCTTTCCCTGGAGGTTACGCAGGTCCTGCTACATGTGTTTCCTTTTGTCCTGGGCATTGTCACCCTCTTCCTCTTTTCTCAAATGGTGTTCACTGACACTGGGCTCGTCCTGGTGTACCGAGTCACGGAAGTTATCCTTGAGGGCTTGGTTTTCCTCCCAAAGGTCCTTCACTTCATTATTGAGCCTTCCTATGAGCTACTTCATAGCGGCCAACCTTGCTTCCGTGCCGCTTATCACTCCTTAGTCCTTCTCCCGTGCCAGCTAAGAACGGATCTTCCCAGGTATATGAAGGACATGTTCGACCATAAGATTAGCCGAATCTCATAGACGGTGCTAAATATTAATGTTGTGTTTCGTATGCCTTTGGGCTAGGTTGCTCAGTGGGGCGGGTCTTCACTTGTGGTGGATCCTGAGGTAGGAGCCGTGTGGTGGCCCGGGGAACCTTCGATGCCAAAATTAGTATAGAGTAGAGATAAAATGCTTAAAGAGGAAGATAATATTGGTGTATAATTGACAACAGACTTGAATTCGTCCTCTCTCTTACCGAATAGTTATGGGTGACCTATTATACTTGGTCCTTCAGGTTAGGAGACTCGTGTCTTGTGTTGTGAGGCAAAGGAACGCCTCTCTCCAGAGTCTCCACTGCCATACTGCATTTAATGCGGCGTGGTTTTCTTAGTGTCAGTCATTTAATGTGGTGTGGGTCTCTGGCAGAATTGCCGAATGTCGTCTCTTCCCTTTTCCCCGATTATGGTTTCCCACGCCCTTCTTCAATGTCTCATCCCAATGTTGATGATTACCTCCGACCCACATGGGTTTGGAGCTCGCTTGACCAGCTTGGGTTTGGGACTCACTCCGAGCTACCAAAAGGGGGCCCTTTTGGGCTCGGGCTAGCATTCCTGGAGCTCATTGGGCCTAACGAAGTAATGGGCTTTAGGCCCTGATGAAAGTACCCCCTAACACCAAGAGAGGTTAGTTTTTTCCTGTGGAAAGCTAGAAATGACCTTCTTGCAACAAGAAAAAAAATCTGTGCAAAAGAAAAATAGTAGAAAATCCCAAGTGCCTGATACGCTGTGAAGAGGATGAGACAACTATGCATGTCCTATGGCTGTGTCAAGCAGCAAGGGATGTGTGGGCAGATTCGTTGAGGCCTATTCAAAACTGGTCAAGCACTGAAAGAGTTTCCTTGGTTTATGGCAGAAATTAATGGAAAGGTTGAAAGAAGAAGAGTTGAAGCTGGTTGCAGTCACAATGAGATTGATTTGGCTCAAAAGAAATTTTTTCATTTTCGAAGAAAAGTTTAAAAGTCCCAACAATATAGTGAGATCAATCCTTGAAGATTTTCAATCAGCACAAGAGAATGAAATGGCTCAAGAATCAGAGGCAGGAGTTTTACCTGCAGCTGGTAATAGTAACAGAAGAAGGTTGCAGACATGGGGGAAACCAATGCAAGGATATTTCAAGGCAAATTGGGATGCCTCTCTTAATGTGAAAAACATGGGGATAGTTATTGTCATTCGTAATGGGAAAGGTGAAGTGATGGCAAGTGTCTGTTATAAGGAGCAGCCAATAAAAGATCGAGCCTTAGCAAAGAGCTTAGTACTATGGCAAACTGCAGAGTTATGTAATGACCTCGGGTTGAATAAGGTGATTTTGGAAGGGGATGCCGAAGTGGTGGTGAACACTGTTAACAAAGAAGAAGGGGATTGGTCTCTCCATGGACACATCATTGAAGACATCAAAGTAGTGCTGAGAGGAAGGGAAAACTGGAAAGTGCAGTACATCAATAGGGAAGGCAATGAAGTGGCTCATTCACTAGCAAAGGCAACAGTGCAATTTGAGCATAAAGTGATATGAATCGAGGAAGGACCAAATTTTATTTATTTGCAAGTTTTAAAAGAATCTATTTGTACAGACTGATTACAGATTAATGAAATCCATGAAGTTTCTATTTCAAAATATATATATATATATATATATATATATATATGTGATTTACTTTTAATATATAGATGTTTAATTGCAACCAAAAGAAAATACAATTCTATAAGTACAGCAGGCGCAATAAACAAGTCTTACAATTCTATGGAATTTGGTAGAGCTCGAATGAAGTGGAAATACCTCGTATTTTTCAACTGCCTATGTTCAAAACTTTATTCAAAGTTATCTCTACAAGAAGAAAAATAATTTTGTTAAAAATATAATTATTAAAAAAATCACATGAAAACATATGATATTTCAAAATGAGTCTTACCATTTTTCAGCTTATAGCTTTCAGCATCTTCCATCAAGTCTTGGGAGTCATACATAATGAAGGGAGCTTTCAACCAATTTTGAGTATAAATAAGAGTTTCAACTGTTTTTAGGGCCAAGGAGCTTCAAAATGAATCTAAAACACAGCCCCCAACACTGAATGCCAACTTAGAAGCAATAGTAGAGATGAGAATAGCCAACACATCCCGTGCTATATTAGCAAGGACTAGATATTTGCTTGAGTTCACCTTCCACCATATTAGAATATCAAATTCGGGTGTCAATCCTTCAAAGTTTCCCATGAAATAATTATCCAATTCTGATTTGGACTCTATGACAAATTTTGATGCTTGATATTGGCAGTACCTACTATAGAGATGATGATCATCATCATAAGAAGTGTTGATTTGGATCTCACCAGCTCTTGATTGGCCCCTAATTGAATAGTGCTTAACAACTATTTAATGATTCTCCTTACTTGTGCAACAAGCTCAGATACTCGTCGAGGCTAAGAAAGTCAATAAATCAAAACTCCAAAACTTTTAATTTGGAGTGTGGGTCAAGCATAGCTACAATGAACAAGATTTTGTTCACCTTCTCAAAATTCTCGCAATATTTGTTATATTTCAATAATATCCTCTCTGATAGGCCTGTTCATCCGGGCCGGATTTTATCCGGCCCGGCCTGGATCAATTCCGGGCCGAAACCCGGATTACATAATCCGGACCTATACAGTCCGGATCCGGTATTAAAATCCGGGTTTCGGATTTAAAATCCGATACCTGGATTTATATATATATATATATAACATTTTACTGATTCACCATCTAGGTTTTCGCCGTCGTCCTCACTCTCTCTCTCTCTCTCTCTCTCTCTCTCTCTCTCTCTCACGCGAAACCAGTCCTCTCTCACGCAAAACCAGTCTCCATTTTCTGTTTTTGGTTCGATGTTGCCTCTTGGAGGAGTGATAAGTGCATTAGTAAATGGACGGTAAGAGAAGGATCATCATAGTAGGTTAGTAAATAAAGAGGAAGTTGTGTGTATTTTTGGGCCGGTGCAGAGGAATCTGAGACCTTTCTACAGATAGAGAGAAAGAGAAGTGGATCCGTTTTTCTACCTATCTATTGTAGTAGGTAGTGGTAAAGGAGGTGCTGGTAGGCATATAATATTAGTGGTTTTTGATGGTAATTATAATGATTGGAAGTCGAGAAAACAAAAGGCTAGTTAGGGTACAATTCTCTAGAATAATAATGGAGTCTCTCATTCTCTCTTTAAGAAAATTTCAAACTTGTGTTCTAATTGTTTTTAGGTGGGTTCTTTTGCAAGTTTAAAAGTTGCTTTCAACATTTTGAGACTACATCCTTCTTGTACTATTATTGGACTTTTGAAAAGCAATATCAATTTTTATAATCCTTTAGGTGTAGAGGTTTCAAGAATGTTCTTACCAAATTATTTCATATTTGTTGTTGTGTATTGGAGTTTAATTAAAGCAATGTATGTGGTTTGTAATGTTCTAAACAAATCAGTTCAAACAATGTAATATGTAGTGGATTTTTTTGCATTTCAACATTATTTCTTGAAAAAATTGTAATAAAATATTGGATTTTTTATAAACATTTTTTCAACATAAAAAATTAATAATGTAATGACTTCAAAAAAAAAAAAACGGTGTCGTAGCCGGAACCCGGATTTCCGGTTTGTAAAAACTCAGATTAATTAGGGTTTCGAACTGGGTCATAACCCGGATGTACCCAGTCCAGAACCCAGGTTTTAGGCCTGGTATACGCAGATACCCAGTCTGGAACCCGGTTGAACACCCCTACTCTCTGACATGATTGCCAACTTCTTACCAATACATTTAGAAAATTTGTTCAGATGGTTATATAGTACATATATAGCAACTTCTTTAATGAAAAAATTTGAAGTTACATAAATTGTGCATAAGTTGCATAAGTTATAGGAATGCTATTTTATGGTTTTTTCTCGTGTTGTATTTTAGTATATATGGTTATTTCTTTCCACTTTCTTTATGTTGAATTTTGTGAAAATTATTTTTAATACCATATTTTATTTGATTTTGAACATTTATGTAGAATCCATGATTTTATTTTGGTGAAGCTGTTTTTTTCCACAAAAGCGAAATTGATCAGGTTTTATATGGTTAGAAAAAAAATATATAGAAAATATCTAAAATATTATAATACAAATTATATGTCATGAAATGTAAGAAAAATCACATGTTATATATAGTTTTTATTAGTTGCAATTTTTTTTTTTTAAATTTTAATTATTTTGTGTCAAACAATCATATGCATACCACGAGAAAAATAAAGGGATAATTTCAAAAACTAATGCACAGGAATAAATTAAACAAGAGAACTAATATCATATAACCGTAAATATTTCCAATCGTAAGTCTAATCACTTTCTTGAAATTCAAAGTAAAATTCAGAGTGTAGGCACAATCTCCATCTAAAAACATGCGCCTAGTCCTGTCCGGCCAACTAAGTCCATACGAGCACCGATTGAGTTAGGTGTGACGTGCACAAAAGGGCAACAACTAGGCCCTTTTCTCCCGCGATAAAGACCGGCCCGTCAACGAGAAAACAACAAGCCGACATCGCCAGTCCCAGCAACGTACGGCCCATGGGAACTAGCACTGTCGGTGTAGGCCAACACATCCCCCGCTAATTCGGTTACTGATGGAGTCAGGTCGGAGCGGCACTCCATACCCCATGCCTAGAAGGGTTACTACGGTTTGGTTACTAAAATTTTTAATCTCAAATATAAAATTATTATTTCATTATTATAATTTTTTTCAAATTTTTATATAAAATATAATAAATTATTCAATTTTTTCTAAATTTTTTCAAATCTCAAAACAACAATAATAATATTAAAATATAATTTTATCTTAAAACTCAAAATTCTCATCTAAAAATTCTTAATGGCTAAGCAGGACCTAAATGCCCTCTCAAGAGAGATGCAGGTGCCAAGTTGTGCTGGGCAGGAGTCCACGAGGGGTTATCGCATTCAATGCTACAATATGCCTCTTTAGAGCATTAGTAGTGGTTCAACAAACTTTAGTTAAAATTTAATTAGAAAATTCACTTTTACAAATTTTAGCTAGTCACTTTTTACAATACCAAATAATAGGATCAACAAATCTTTCACTATTTTATTAAAATATTGACTTTGAACTTTGGCTAGTCTCTTTCACTCAATAAATTTGGCCAGCCATATAGCCAAAGGTTAAATTCACTGTACATTTGTTGAGCTTATTGTAGAACTTTATTTTGCACTTTGGTTATTTTTTAGCTAAAATTTAACTTATTGAGCCCACTACTAGTGCTATTAGTGAGGGTATTGCTGCTAGGCTACCAAGCAAAAGAGAGGCTACGCCTACCTTCGAATGAGACATAGAAAAAAGAGTCTTGTTATGTATAAATAAAGTCATGTACTAATCTGTATATCAATATTGATTTATTCATATTCAAAGTTTAAATTGACATTATTTTTAATAAAATTTATTTTTTGACCAATCACATTAAATTAGTGAACATATTAGTACACACTTATATTTGCAACTAGATTTTTCCTATAAAAAAAAAAAAAAGGAAAGCCTTGAAAGAGGTAATCTCTCACTCTCTCCCTTGCCGCCAAAAGAAAATCTACACTTCAAAAATAATCAAACCCAATTAACTTAGGCATTGGAGGCCTCACCTGCCTAAACCCGGACCCATTCTTTCCCCTCTAGTCATAAATGTAAGTAGCAATTGAAGGTGTGCGAAACAGGTCCTCAATACAAAGTAATCTTAAGTATAAATTATTTTTAGAACTATTCTTTGAAAGCATTAGTTTATTTCTAATTCTAGAGTTTGTAATAATGTCATTAATGTACCTTTTTGTTAAGCACATGTTTCATTCCACCAACCGCACGGATACCTATAACAAAATGAGGGGATGCCTAGTGAAATTTTGTTGTAAAACGTGCAGCAATTACTGATGAACTATACGGAATAATCAAAAGAGTAAAGCAAGAGAAATCGACACAAAGATTTAATGTGATTCGGCAGTGTACCTACATCCACAGGAGTGAGCAGCGTGGAAATTCACTATTGGTAAATTATGGTTACATAATGTGTATTTATACTAACCATAGACGTACGGACGTATTCAAGGAAAATTAGGTTGGGGCATGTGACACCCCTAACTCTCACATACGGACACCAGCGTCGAGATGATGACAAAACGGGGTCACGTATCCCATCTCCAAATGCCAAGTATGTGAACATGCAACACATGTACAACAAAAATAACGTAACGGATAATAAATATCAATCTAGTAAGTACCATAATTTTGTTTAAATATAAACTCGCCAAAAACTAACGTAACAAAATAATACAAGCCCCAATGAAGTCACAAATCCGAAATACATAATTTTAAGATGGAAAATAATTTCCAAATAAAATAAATCAAATCCAAAATTAATCCTACGGCGGAGCCGCCTCTTTAGGCTCAACCTCCTCATCATCTGTATCAAAATTTACGGTACCAAAAATGGTATAATAGGTAAGCAATAATACAAGCAATCCCACAAGATAGAAATATATTAAAACTTCAACAATATACATGAACAAGATGCCATAGACATGATTCATTTTCTTACTCACGTCAAAAATCACATTTGATCCAAAATATTTCCTCCCTATTTTTTCAGAAAATGAATCAAAATCTAACGACGCTCACTCCCTCCCTGTGAAGATTTCACAATTAAATTCACTCTCTCCTTAAAGTATACTAGGAGACATGCCTTGCCTATACTAGAGAAAACTCCTCAGCACACCTAGGAGACATGCCTCGGGCAACATTCAATATATAATAATACAATTGATGCCTCAAATAAAATTTTCTTGCGTAATGAAATATGAAAGATAAAAGTTTTCAACTATTTTTAATTTACATACAAAACGTCAACCTTAAATGATTATTTTAGTATTTATTTCATTTTGAGTTCTATATTAAAAAGGTTTAGTGTTGTATAATCAAGACTTTTGGGGTCCGTATTAATAAAATTATTATTTTTATAAATTTAATTTTAACTTTAAGCATTTTTAGAAATTACCCATCAAATTGAAATAATTGTTAGGGGCAAAGAAATTAATTTTGAAAAGACCACATCATAGTAATTACGTGATATATAGAAATTAATTAAATAAAAGTTCAGAATTTTTTGGGGGCCCTGAAACAATGTACTGGTTCCACCGTTGACAATAGGGGTGAAAACCGACCTATTGGCGCGGTTTTTCGTCCAAAACCGAAACCGCACCGATGGGGGAAAATGAGAGAAATCACGACCGAAACCGGCCGGAGAATGGGGAGAAACCGTCGTCCTCGATCTAGACGTAACTCCGGTCGGTTCGTCGGCATCATCGGTTGCTATGTGCGCCGTGAGAGAGAGCGAGAGAGAGAAAGCGAGGTGACTGAGATTTTTGAGAGAGAGAGAGAGACCGCGAGGTGAGATTAGAGAGAGAGAGAGGGAGGGAGTTGGCGACGGAGCTGGCCTTGCGTGGCTGCGTGCGCCTTGAGAGAGAGAGAAAGCGACACAGAGCGAGAGAGAGAGGAGGGGGCGGCGGCGGCAAATGTCTGAACAAAAAGAATAGACGGGGAAGAAGGGACGTGCGCTGTGTTAACCCTAGGGTTAAACGACGCCGTTCCTTTTATTATTTTTTTCAAATATTAAGTCTTAAAACGACGCCGTTTCACTTCAGTTTAAGTGAAACGGCGTCGTTTCATATATGTATAATTAAAAAAAAAATAGATTTAAACCATCGGTCGGTTCAGCGGTCCGGCCCAGGTTCAAACCGGGACCGAACCGCTGGACATCGGTTTTTCATAAAATCTACCGTGCGCCGACCGGTTCTACTCCGGTTCCGATCTCCGGCGGCCGGTCTGAGTCGGTTCCAGTCGGTTTTTCGGTAATTTGTACAGCCCTAATTGACAACATATTTTCTTTTGACTTGCCTATTCTGGAATACAACAATCTAATTAATCGCTTGCATCTTTCATAATACAATAATCTAACTAATCGAGCTAACTACACTAACAAAAATACCTCTCTTTTATTCGAAAAGTTCTTAAGAATAAACACACTTATTTTCCTCCTTTTTTCCAAAATCCCCGCACTATTTTCGTACGGAAATGAAAGCACACCATTAGAATGAATAGTAGATCTAAAATATAATAAATAATTTTTTTAAATTTTCATATAAAATATAATAAATAATTCAATTTTTTAAAATTTTAGAACAATAATAATATATAAAATTTTCATTTAAAATTAAAAATTTTCATCTTACTATCCAAATCAAGCATATAGTAAATAAAGATGAAAACTATGAAAAGTTATTCAAAAATGCTAAATCCACCGAATGTGGGTTTCGAATTTGTGTCCCAATTTTTTATTTATTTAGTAATTAAGAAAGAAGTTTTTAATAATGTTGTGAATTTTTTTATTTTTAAAAATATAAATAAATAAATCAAAAAAATAAAAATGGTCTTCAAGGTCCGTGGTCGTGCTACATTCTCGGTGTTTGCAAAATGAGAGGAAGAAGTGACCTAAAAAGTTCCTCTCACGCGGATACAGGAAAGCAAAAGTAGCTTCATAATTTTCAACTTTACTTAAAGCAAATAGTAACATCTTTAATTATCTTGTCGGAATGTAAAGCAATGGCTTCACACCGAACTTCTTTATCATCAGTTTGTAATAGAAGAGAATGCTATTCCAAGCATTAAATACACAAGTTTCAAAAATATTATGGACAACCGCATGTATTCCCGCCACGGCATCGTGTCCTACGAGGCTAAAATGATAATGGTGTCATTTTGCAAAAATAAAAAATAGAAGGGGCTCTAGTCTCCATCCCCATTTTCAATTCATATTTTCTTCATCTTCTTCTTCCTCCATTCCCACGATTACGTTTCAAATTCGAGAATGCTGACCTTTCTTCATCTTCATTTCACCCCATTTTCTCTTTCTATTTTCTCCATCTTCTTTCTCTCTTCGTCTTCTCCATGTCACAGCCGAACCCACGATGGTTTTGGGTCTCTTCTCTTCGTCCTATCCACGAAGCCACACCCATGAATCCATGAAGCCATTGGTTTTGGGTCTCTTCTCTTTATCGTATTGTTAGGGACTCTGATCTTATCCCTAAACATTAAGGCCACGAACTCGCCTTGGTGATGTTGGTGACCGAGTGATCTTGTCAACTTGCTTGGCTTTCAACAAAGGGTGGTGTTTGGGAGTTAGAATGATAGAGATGATGATGGAATTGGGTAGACTAAGTGTTTAGAGCTTGCAATTCACAATGGATGGCTAAGGTTTGTCCCTTGGCTGTGATGCCAAGTTGATAGGGCTAGGGATGATGAGAGATAGTAAGGCTAGGGTTTTGGGTATGAGGCAACTAGGGTTGCTGAAATTAGCTAATGGAAATTAGGGTTGGCGCCAAGATGGATGGAGGCTAGGGTTTCGGATTGCAAGGCAACTAAGGTTGTCGAAATTGATGAGTGGAAGGGTTTTGAAAAGACTCCTAAGTGGTAGGAATCCTTGAGGATTCGGTTGGGCTAATTTGGAAAGTCAATATTGACTTGAGAGATTTAAGGGATGAGGGATTTTAGGAATTGAAGATGATTATCAATTCCTTAAATTAAGGGATTTGAATTGGAGGAAGTCAAGAGTCATAAAAGGAAAGAGTTTCTTTATGAAGAATTGGGGGTTTCGGCTAGGATAAATTGGAATGGAAGAAGGGTAAAGATGATAATGCCGTGTATGGTAAGGGAGGATTTGGCTAGGGTTTTATGGAAGGGGCAACAAGGCTATTTATGGATAGGGGCTAGGGAAAACACTATAGTGGGCGACACTATATGTTTGGATGGATCAAATGAGGCAAATGGTGGATTATGGCAATGAACAACCGAAGAACACAATGTATTCTTAAGAACAACTCAAGAACGATTCAAAATGGAAGACAAGAAAGTGAATGAATAATACTCATAAAATTGATAACTTGAATCACACTTATTCATGAATTGTAAAGTGTGATTATATCATTAGGGATTCACGAATTGCACCCCAAAGAGACCAAGTGCTAAGCACCGAAATAGATGATCTCAAGAACAAAGCCGTCCAAAAGGAATTTGTCAAAAGATATAAAAGAAAAGACTAAAGGTCCTATTTATAAGAGTTACAAATTGGAAACTCCCAATACGTGCATTGGAAATAAATAAATAAAAATAAAATAAATAAAAATGAAATAATATAGTGGCATGGCCAAGTTGGCCATGGCATGCAAGAGTCCATGGTGGGCTAGAATGATGCATGATGGCCTTCGGTCTGGTCCATGGCTAGGTTGCACAACATGGTTTGTTGATGGGCATGGCATGGTGCCATGCAAAGGCCTGATGGTGGGCATGACATGTAGCCATGCAAGGCCAGCAGGTGGTGAGCCATGTGTGTGGTCTGCATGGCCCAGGTTGGTAGCCTGGGCATTGGGTCTACATGGCCCAAGCTGCAAGGCATGGGCCGGAGCCATGTGTTGGATGGTATGCCACTGGCCTAGCCAACAACACACGGGTTGGAGCCGTGCTCTGGATGGCATACCTGCGAAGGCATGCTACTAACTTAGCTTGCATGCGACTTAGGGCAGATGCAGGCGCGCATATGGGGGTGGTTGCGCAAGGGCTAGCACATGGGCATGAGCATGGGCGTGCGCCTACCAGGCCACGTGCTGGGCTGCACGTGGCTACTAACCTCGCTGGCCTACATGTTGGGCGCCCCGTGCATGTCAACGTGCGGGTGAAGGCATGCATGCATGCTGGGCTCCCCATGTGTGTCACGGCACGGGCCAAGACATGTATGTAAGTTAGCCATGGTGATGTCCTTGCCTCCCAAGGGCAGTGTCGAGGCTTGTCCCGAGGCCACTTTTCTCGGGATTTTAACACCTATCCCCTGCTCACACTCGCAAGTTCCATCAGGCTCCATGGACTCTCGTCAATTTACCATCTCTAGCTCCGTTTCCATTTCTACTCCAAGGTTCTGGTGCTTCAACCCCACGAACCCTTACTCTCCCTACCTCAATCACAGCCCCCGATACTTCTCCGTCCTCTCTCCCACTTCCAGGAATGGCTCCATGGAGAACTTAGTCAATTCCGAGCCCAAAATCGTCACCAGCCCCTCTGGGTATGTTCTAGAGGATGTTCCGCACTTGATGGATTACATACCTAACCTCCCAGTAACTCTCTCTCTCTCTCTCTCTCTCTCTCTCTCTCTCTCTCTGGGTGTTTGGTTGTTGAGAAAAACATAGGAAAATAAATGCGAAAGGAAATTTATAACTTCGGGTCTCGATTTGAGCTCTAATTTTGTGTGATTATCTTTTTGGTTGCAGAGAATACATATAGAAGTAAATGAAAAGAGATTCATGATTTTTCTCGAACAGTTTATAACTTTGACTTGCTCTATGTATGCGTGTTTTCATAAGGGTGTGTTTCGTTGAAGAGAGAACCAACTAAATGAGAAGGAAAGGGAACTGACAAGCTTTGTTTTCCATTTTTGCGAAACTCTGTCATTTCATTTTAACTACATTGGATGCGCGCAATGCCATGGCGGGATTCAGGCTGGTTGTCCACAGCATTTTTGCACAAGTTTATACTAGTTTTTTTCACTTTTTTTTAAAAGGATTTGTACAAAAATTATCTATTTGAAACTTATACAAAATATTTCTCTTTGAAATTAATTGGTAAGTTTTGGAGATGATAGTGGAGAAATACTAGATTTTAAAAAAGTGACTTATAAACTAATATAATACGTTGGATTTTAAAATTAATTTTATTAAAAAATAAATCTATATAAACTATACAATCAACCATATTATGAATTCACTTTTACATCATTATAATAGTTCTCTTTTTCGGGATGGTAGTGGCCAGTCAAAGTCACTGGGAATGGTGGGTTTTGGAATCAAATATGATAACGTTAAAGTACCAATGATTTTATTCTCTTTAATCATTGACTCATGTCATACATTTTGAATTAAAAGTCACTGGATCAATAATTTTTAATTTTTTTTTAATTTTTTAATAAAGGATCAATACTAAAATCTAGGAAGAAGGAAAACATTTGCCCAAATCACCGTCAAACGTGTCCAAGACTATCCTTAAAATTCATTGATTCGTTTACCTAAATATTGTTTGCGGCTTAAATGCTACTTCTTGTTGTATAATGTGATTAGTTAAATTTATTTTGTGATAAATGTAAATTTATAATCTAATATATTATCACATCAAGTCACGTTATTTTATATATTTATCTTTATATAATTATTTTGTGAGTAATATATTTTTCTAGCAATTTAATTTAAAAGAAAGATTAGAATATTATTTCTTAAACTTAAAAAAAAATAACAATAATGTTTGGTTTATATTAAGACGATCGTGTTAACTTTAGAGACATTGATATCCTTCTCTCTCGATCTAACGAACTCTTTGAGTGCCCTGATTTGTCGTTTCGTGCCTCTGATCTCTTTCTCCGGTTCTCTTATAGATCATCCGTACGTCCCCGTTTGTATCCGCTTCTTTTTCTTTTTCCTGCTTTTTATGACTAGGATTTGACTGCATCTTGATCTGCAATTTCAGGATAAAACATGGGCGCAACCCTCTCGACGTTAGCAGGTAATTATCCACCGGAAAAGTGCTCGCCGGCAAGTAATACCTCTAGGTAATTAATACATGCATAGATTCTCAAAAGGAATTGTTTCCATTCTCTGCATTTTATATGATTTAATGTTAATCTTATTAATTTGTGTCACCATAATTACTTCTTTTTTTTTCTTCTATTTTCATTCACTTGTTGAGACAAATTATTTTGCATTGGTTGTAATTTCATTAATTTCTGTCATCTTTCATTCTCAACTATTATCTTCTAGTTGATTCATTCTCAAAATATTTTCTTCTAATTTCATTAATTTGAGCCACCTTTCGTCCTCAACTATTTTGGGTTTCCAAGATGAAAGAATATATATATATATATATATATATATACACACACACACACATTATGACAAGCATTGTTGGTGAGCAAGATTAATTCGATAGAAATAAATATTGCAGAAGACATGATGATCTGATGGCAAATTCCAACAAAAACATGCAAACTTCCATTGGGACTGAAGATGTGGAAGAAATTGCATCTTGGATTCAAGGAAAGATTTCCGAAATGCCTCCACCACCATCTCATGCGTGTTCCATATTTAGAGTTCCAAATGGACTACGCAGGCATAATGAGAAGGCTTTCGTCCCACAAGTAGTTTCAATCGGTCCATTTCACCACGAGAACAAGAAGCTAAAAGGAATGGAAAAAATCAAGCTATGGTATTTAAAATGCCTCCTCAATCGAGCACCTGCTGAGGAAACAGTAGTTAGCTTGGTTTGCTTGGTAAAAGCCGTCGGAAGTACTGAGCAGGATTGTCGTGATTATTATGCAGAAGAGGTAGATGTTCCAAGAAAGAAATTCATAGAGATGATGATCCTCGATGGTTCCTTTATCCTCGAATTCCTCTGCAGATATCAAAAGGACCTGATGGCAATTCGAGGAGAGGAAGCTCTCGTCCCTAATACGTCATGGATGCCCAGAAAAATATTAGCCGATTTGCTTCTGCTTGAGAATCAAATTCCTTGGTGCGTGCTCGACTGTTTGTTCAACCTCATGCCATACTTGAAAACTGAGTCGTGCACCCGACTTGATGATCTGGTTTCCTCTTCTTTTTCCCAGTATGGAATGTTTCCTCCATCGGCGCGCAGCAGTCAAAATCACAAGCATTTACTCGATTGCTTCCGAAACTGTTTAGTTGGTCGTAATTGCTTAGCTGAATTAAAGCGGAACCGAGGTTCGTCTGTGACAGAGTTAGGCCAGTGTGGATATAGATTTATCGCAGTAGAAGGAGAAAGCATCCTCAATATTGTCGTAGATAACAAGATAATCAAGATACCAGCATTAGTTATTGAGGAGAACACAGAATCCATGTTTAGAAACCTCATCGCATATGAGCATTACGATCCGAGTAAGGGCTACAACATCACCTCTTATGCTGTGAAATTGTATTCGCTGATTAAGTCTCCAGCAGATGCACTTCATCTCAAAGAGAGAGACATTATACAAATTGGTTTGAGCAATGAGGACATAGCAAGTTTTCTTAACCAGGCTTTATAATGATATCTGTTGCCATGGTTTTCTCTGCACAGACCTCTGCGAACGTTAGAACAAAACAGTATCAGTAATTCCAAGAGCCTGATGGGTTCAAAACCCGCGGTCCCCGTTGTAGCAGAAAAGATGTCACAACTAGCACAGGATAAAACGAATATGATCGAGGCACGATTATTTTGGAGATCCAAAGATGTTCTTTAGTCCATCTATGTCTTTCCTTGCTACAAACCGTTTATTCTGCCCTCTCCTAGCCTACTATACATGCGGCTGCTAGTTAGCACTTAGCCCATGTTAAGTAATCATGTTTATCTAAGCGTGTATTTCTTTCAACAAGTGCGTTTTAGTAAGTGTGGATCCTGCTGATCTTTCATGTTAGTTTTGCAAACTCAAGTGTGCTAATCCTACAATTCACAATTGGAAAAAGCATCAGATCGATATACAAGCAGCGCCACCTAAGTCAATATAACAAGGGAAATTATATGGACTTAAATATTCAGAAATTATCATTTTTGGCAAATGGCAGTCATCTTTGGAAAGAAGGAGATTAAGAAATCAACTCATGTCTCTATCGAATTCCGATCTACACCCACCCAACACTTTGGCCTCCCCCATGTATTCTGCAGAAAAGGTTCGATATATGAGACATGCATTTTGTCAACTTGTAGTATAAGCACTTCACAACCAAATGAGAAGTAGTACAAAGTTATGATCGTACATTACCACTCTCTTAAACTGGTCGGTGCCCTAGTTGGTGGAGACGCGCCGTCCTCCCTCATGTCACACATGTTTCTTGTCTGATTTGTCAACCATCCGAACAGGGCATTACAGGAAACCCAAATTCGGGTAAAAAAGGCAACAAAGGATGAATGGTTACCAGATGCATGGACGTAAAGATCTCTAAGTGAAATGCATGCCCCACAACAAATGATCATCATAGTTGCCTTTCTACTAGTTGCAGCTTATTCCAACCGTAACTATTTGAATTACTACTTATTAGACCATAGCAAATCACTATATATTGATTCCAAACATGGACCCGAACCTTTGCTTCATTGCCATTTCCTTTTAATTTTCTTTAATTTTAGTCTCCCTCCTTAACATTAATGCTTTCACTGTAATATGGCTTTATATGAGGTACGTAGTCCACCACCTCAACTACTAATTATATATGTGATAGATTTGACGTCTTCTCTCTCCTTTCCGTTAGAGAAAGGAAAGGAGAAGTGGGAAGTGTTGCACTAACAGAATTGGTGGCAAAGAGTCGGGAGCTGGCATCATTGAGGGAGGAAAATTCGTGGTCAGTACGAGTGGCAAAGGGAGGAGAGAGGTGGAAGATTCCATGCAAACAAAATAAGGGGGGCTGAGGTACTCTAGACAAGACGATTGTTCTAGAAAATGGAAAGTCTAGAAGAACAATGGCAAAAGCTCAGGTTAACGGAGGAAGAAAAGAGGAATGTAGAACTAGATGATACTATTACAGAGAAGGTCAAAAATAAGGGAGACAGAAGCCTGGTTGGCAAAGTGTGGATGGAAAGGAGGATTAGCAAAGGTCTCCTAGAATCCATGATGGCAAAGATTTGGAGGTTAAGCAGGGTGGATAGTTTTCTGAAAGTGGGCAAGAATGTTTTTGTCATCACTTTCGCAACCCATGCAGACAAACAGGAAGTTAGGGGAGGGAAACCATGGTTGTTTGACAACCAATTGATGGGGTTGAAGTTCTTTGATGGATTCACTCCCCCATTGAAGATGAATTTTAAATGGGAGGAACTATGGGTGCATATGCATAATCTTCCCCTAGCTTATATGACAAAGGAAAAAGGTGAGTAGCTGGGAAGAATAGTGGGCAAGGTGATAAATGTTGATGTGCAGGATGATGGAAGTGGTTGGGGATGTTGTCTCAGGGTCCACATCGAAATGGATCTCACAAAACCATTAGCGAGAGGAAGAACAATTACTGCAAAAGGTAACAGTCTGTGGATCTCCTTTAGGTATGAGAAATTACCTCATATGTGCTTCTCTTGTGGTAGGATAATCCATAGTCCTCAAGGATGCTCTGAGAAGGAAAAACAGAAAGAACAAAAAAATGAGAGAAAGGAACAATTTGGGGCCTAGCTAAGGGGGAGTTCAATGGGAGAGAGAAGGTTTACTTAGGTTATTAGTAGAGATAACAGAAGGAAGGGTTGGTGGAGAAACGATGAAGGTGAAAAGGGTGTGTCAACCCAAAAAGGGGATGAGAAAAAATGGAAAATAGTAGAAGATTCCAGAGAGTCATTTTCAAAAGTACAAAGTAGGGAGGAAAAGGAAGAGATGATAAGAGACTTAGTGAAATGTGAAAGGGCACGGAAGATAAGGGCTCCTGCAAAAAGTAAGGTGTCCAAACCTTTACCTATGGTTTTCCTTACAAAAAGACCTTGTGATGGTAATGGAAAGATAAGCATAGGAGAGAAGGTGAAAAAGAAGCTTAAACTAAGTGGGGTGGGGGTTGAAGTGCTTACTTGTGAAAGTATGGCGGAGAACAGCCCCACCAATCACCTTGCAAATATTAAATTGGAACTGCCGAGGGCTTGGGAACCCTCAGATAGTTCAAGACCTCTGCTCCTTAGTAGAGGAGAAGTTGCCCAGTGTAGTATATGTGATGGAAACAAAATTGAAGACATATAGATTGGAGTATATTCGAAGGAGATTAAGGATGGAGGCATGTTTTGGGGTTGATTCATTGGGAAGAGGGGTGGCTTGGTTCTATTTTTGGAATGAGGGAAATATAGTGTGTGATTGGTGATTTCAACGAGATAGTCACTAATGATGAAAAGGAGGGAAGTAGACCTAGAGGGGACAGTTTGATGAGAAACTTCAAAAATGCACTAGAAAGTGGGGGGCTATCTGATCTAAGATGGAAAGGGAATAAGTTCACATGAAGCAACAGGCATGCAGATGATTCCTTTACAAAGGAAATGCTTGACAGGGCTGTTGCTAATAAAAAATGGGCTGAAATGCATAAGGAGGTCTATAGTTCACAAGGTAGCAGAGGTTTTAACTATGAAGCTTGTTGGGCTACTGAAGTGGATTGTGACAAGACTATAAGGTATGAGTGACAACAAGCAGACACTGAGGGTGATCCCATGATGAAGTTACAAAGATCAATGAACAGGTGCATCAGGGGGCTAAAGAGGTGGAGCAGGAAGAAATGGAGAAACATGACAAAAGAAATAGCTGAGAAAACTGATGATTTAAAGCTTTTGCAGGTGGGTGAGGGTTGTCACAATATTAATGAGATAAGATAGATACAAAGAGAGCTGGAGTTTCTATTGGAGCAGGAAGATTTAAAGTGGAGACAAAGGGCTAAAAGAAACTGGTACAAGCATGGAGATACGAATACTAAATATTTTCATACTTGTGCCAGTCATAGAAAAAGAAAAAATTGTATTGCTTAGGTCCTTGATGAACAAAATAGAGTTCAAACCAGTAGTGAAGACATTGAGGAAGCTTTTAATGGGTATTCTGATAAGCTTTTTCTCTTTACAAGTCCCATAGAAGAAGAGATCGCAGATTGTTTGAGAATGGTGGAGCCTAGAGTCACTATAGAGATGAATGAAAGCATCTCTAGGAGTTTTCTAGAACTGAAGTTGAAGAAGTTATAAAACAAATGGGTCCTTTGAAGTCTCCAAGACCAAATGGTCTAGGAGCATGTTTTATCAAAACCATTGGCAGATAGTGGGAGAAAAGGTATATGCAGCTATTTTGCCTTTTCTAAATGGTGATAGTTTTGACAATTTGTTAAATCATACCCATATAACCCTTATTCCTAAGGTGAAGTGTCCTACTTTTGGTGAGTATAGACCTATTAGTCTTTGTAATGTCTTGTATAGGATAGTCTCAAAAGTGCTTGCTAACAGACTAAAGAAGCTTTTGTTAGCTATTATATCCCCAACCCAAAGGGCTATAATTTTAGGAAGATTGATTATAGACAATATCATAGTGGCATATAAGGCTTTGCATTCCATGAAATCAAGACAAAAAGGAAAACAAGGAACAATGGCTATCAAGTTGGACACATCCAAGGCTTATGATAGAATTGAATGTAGTTTCCTCAAGGCTATGATGAAGAGGCTTGGTTTCTATGAGAAGTGGATGAAATTGATCGTGTGGTGTCAATTGTCTCATACTCAATCCTCATTAATGACATACTAGGAAGAAGGTTTTTACCTACAAGAGGGTTAAGGCAAGGGGATCCATTATCCCCTACCTATTCATTATCCGTGCAGAGGGTTTAAGTTCTATGCTTAATAACTTTGATGCTAGAGTATTAACGAAATGGGTGACAATGGCATGAAGAGGTACTAGAATTAATCATCTGTTGTTTCAGGTGATCGTGTTCTCTTTGGAAGAGCTAATATTGAGGAATGGTACAAGCTAATGGGGATATTGAAGAAGTGTGAGAGGGCCTCGAGTAAGTTTCTGAACAAAGAAAAAACTTCTATTTCCTTTAGTTCAAATATTGACGGCTGGGGGATCTTTGGTATGTGGTAGCTATGAAAAATATCTAGGCCTACCTTCTATGGTAGGTAGATCAAGATTTAATACTTTTAAAGGTATCAGGGATAGTGTATGTCAGAAAATCAGTAGTTGGAAGAACAAGTTCCTATCCTCAACTGTAAAAGACATTTTGATAAAAAGATGTGTTAGAAGCAATTCCTACATACAGGATGAGTGTGTTTAAACTACCAAGAAACCTGAGTAAAGAATTAAATAGCTTGTTAACAAACTTTTGGTGGGGCAATCAAGCTAGTTAGAAAAAGGTGCTATGGCAAAGTTGGAAAAAGTTTGGAAATAAGAAGATTCATGGAGGTCTGGGGTTTAGGGATCTTGAAAGTTTCAACACAGCTCTCTTAGCAAAATAGGGATGGAGATTCCTGCAACATCCAAATTCCCTAGTTGCAGTTATTTTCAAAGAGAAATATTTTAAAACAAAACAGTTGCTGAAGGCCAATGTGGGGTACAAGCCATTTTTTATTTGGAGAAGTGTTTGGAGATCCTTAGATTTGTTGAAAGAAGGCTCGAGATGGAGGGTTGGAAATGGTAATAGTATTAATGTGTGGGGTCATAAATGGCTTAATTCTCCAACATCATATTGTGTTCAATCTCTTACTAAGATCCTTGAAAGAAATGCAAGGGTAAGTGAGATGCTAGATCAGAGTAAGAAAGGGTGGATGAGGAATTGCTGAAGGCAATATTTATGAATGATGAAGCTGATCAAATATGTAGTACATCTCTTAGTAAGAGGGGATCAAATGACAAGATGATATGGGGACCCTCAAAGAGAGGAATTCTCTATGTGAGGAGTGCCTATTTTGTGGAGATAGAAAGCAAAAGATCTATAACGGGGAGAATCATCATGGGAACAGGGTAAGGATTCGAGATGGAAGAATAAATGGAGTTTAAAGGTGCCGGATGTTAACGTCGTGTTTCATACGCCCTCGGGCCAGGTTGCTTAGCGGTGTGGGTCTTCACTCGTGGCCGATCCTGAAGTAGGAGAGGGGTGGCCTTGCGGTGGCTCAGGGAACCTCCGATACCAAAGTTAGTATAGAGTAAAGATAAATTGCTTAAAAAAAATAAGATAACAGTGGTGTATAATTGACAACAAACTTGAATTCCTCCTCTCTTTCACCTTATAGTTCTGGCGACCTTTTATACTTGGTCCTTCAGGTTACGAGAGCCGTGCCTTGGGTTTTAGGGTAGATGGACACCTCTCCCTGGAGTCTCCACTACCATACTACGTTTAATATCGAGTGGTTTTCTTGGTGTCAGTCATTTAATCAAGTGTGGGTCTCTAGCAAAATTGCCGGATGCTTTCTCTTCCTTTTTCTGCAATTATCTTCCTTTTTCCGCAATTATGGTTTTCTGCGCCCTTCTGCCACGTTCCATCCTAATGTTGATGATTACCTCCGACTCGCACGGGTTTGGAGCTCATGCTGGTCTAGGACCCGCCCCTGGCTACCAAAGGGGGCCATTCTTGGCTCAAGCCTGCATTCCTCGAGCTCATGGGGCTTTGCGAAGTAATGGGCCTGGGGCAATATCATAAGCTTTAGGCCCTAACGAAAATACCCTCTAACAATTGCCTTGCCAATTCTCATAGGGTTAACCTGATGGGAATTTCCATAGCTTCTTATTTATCATAGTTGATCACTCTTCCTGCCACCGAATGGCGGCAGGAGCTGGTTAGTGGTCATTCCACATGTCCATTGCCGATTCCTCATATACTGCTACCAGGGTGCCGATACGATTCTTGTTGCTTTACATACCCTGCAAGCTTAGGTTGTCAGACGCTACCCCTCTCTCTGCGATTGTGTGTCTGTGCCTTTAAATTCGTACCCCCTTCCATCAGCTTTGCTGCCTTTCTTTTGCCTCTTGCACTTTCGTTGTGCCCACTGCCCCCTTTTTTCTGCAACTTCAACCCTTCTTTGCTTAACTTAGCTTTCCCAGCCCTGATGGCTTCCTAGAAATCCACCAACCTGACTGGCTTCGTGCATCCCTCTAAGGTCAACTTGTTGGAGCCTAGGTTCTTGGGTCACCATTGGTGCTCTGGGGCCACTCCGGCCTTTCTTTAATCTCTGGTGCTAACCTACTATATTTCGAATTTAGTTACTCTAGAAGTTCCTGGGCCACATAAAGGGTCCATGAATGCAGATGGCTCAGCAACCTAGATCACCCTTTTTCCCAGCATGTTTTCCTGCGGGCTAAGACTGCCATTTCCTCGTCCTATCCATGAAGTCTTATACCGCTTGGGGTTGGCGCCCGCTCAGCTCCATCAGAATGCTTGGCAGATTCTGATGTACTGTTGTGTGTTGTGGCTGCGGGCTCTATTGAAGTCTAACCCAGAGAATGCTGATGTGACTTACTGTGACCCACCATGTACAAAAAGGAGCAGGAGAGATTTACAACTGTAGGGGAATGGTACCTACATTGATTGTGATGGAGCTAGGATACCACAAAGTTTCAGACTGGTCCTGTAGATTCTTCTTTGTGGGTGGCCGAGGATAGGAGTTCCTGGTGGGACAAGTTCCCCAGGCCGAGTTCCCGATCAAGGCAACCTGAGGAGTCGTGTCAGGTGATAAGGAGGTGCAGCCTTTGTCCATGTAGAATGAGGCACGTCGTGTCGCGATCGTGCAAGACTAGGCAACCCAGCACCTGCTCCTGGTTCACTCTGAGGTCCTCTATGAGGAAGACAGTTTGGCTGTTTTCCTTCCCCCTTTGGATTAGGTTGTTGTCTCTACTTGGGGTGAGGTGGCTGATCCTCTGCTGCACTCTTCGAGGAAACAAACAATTGAATCTTCTCCCGAAGACAAGGGGAAGAGGATCTGTCTGGAGCCAAGGGAAAGGTCCAGACGTCTCCAAAGGCCTTGGCTCCATGGACGATTAGCGCGGCCTATCCTGTCTCTGCAGAGATGGTTGGCCCTCATTCCTCTTCCGCACTGCCCTCCCAGCAATGGCGAGGTAGGGAGTTACTAGGCCCGAGTGCAACTTCCAAGTCTCTTCCTGTTGTTGTCCCTGTGAAAGATCCCTTTCGTAGGAACCCTTGCATCTCAGCAAACGCATCTGGCACTTCGTGAATGAGTTTTATGCCTAATCTCGGAGCCCGTGCAGGGAATTAAAGCGCTAGCCCAACACATTGCTAAGGATGAGATACAGTGTCTCCGGTTCATAGTGGAGCAAGGGAGGGAAGAGCGGGGATGCTTGGTGGCAGAGCTGGGTGTGGCCCAAGATTGGGCTTTGAATGCCTAGGAGTCTCTGAGTAAGCTCCAACAATCACGGGACCTTCTCCAAAGGAGAATGAGGAGTTGAGGGGCCTGCGTAAGTTCCACTTTCATCGAATCAAGATACTGGAAGGGGAGCATTCCAACCTGTCAGCCATTGCAAATGATCGTGGGGCTTTGTTGGCTGCGACCAGGGTCCCTAAGGAAGAGGCGCTGGCCGACCTGGCTGCCGCTCGTGAGAGGATTGCAGGTCAGAACGTGGTTATCTGGTATCTTAGCAGCGACCTATGGCAGGTGCAAGAGGTGGCTACGTGATCAAGTAAGCAACTGAGAAAGGCTCTTTCTGTCTGCCACGAGCATGGCCTCACGAGTACTTTGAAGGCTTGGACAAGATACGTGATTACGTCATCCTCAACCATCAACATAGTTCAAAGGCATTGGAGGCGCATCTACGGGCTCTGGACTTCAAGATCCTCAAGCCTGATGCCACTGCCCTAAATCATGCTGGCGAGTTGGGGTGGGAGATGATCCTGGATGCGTTCCTACCTAAAGATGAAGACCCCAGAGACTTCCTCCCTGCAAGCACTTCTGCATTTGGCACAAGGAGATGGGACTTTGAAGATCCCCCAGTTAGCACCAAACGTGAGTGGGACCCCACTGAGACAGGCTCTTCTGATCCATAAGAGGGCTTGAAGCTTCCCGGTCTTGACCCTCTTCCACAGTCATAGTTCTTCTGTTCCTTGTTGTTTACTTTCTTGGGGCAGTGTTGGTAGTAAATGCCACGTGTCCCTTTGTAAATTGTAGATAAATTAATTAATAAAAACATGTATTTTTATTCTATGCCCTAACTTCCTTCTCATGCTCTGACTTATCCTTATCCTCTCGCACTGTTTGGCTACCGTTTACTTTTAGTATTTTCCTTTCCGAGGTGACACTTTGAATTCTGCCCTCCCGCCGTTTTTGCTATACCTGCCCTTTAGCCTTCTCAAGGGAGTGAATTAATGGCTAGCGTTTCTCCTGTAGATCTAGAAGGATTTCGAACAATCAGTCATTCATTGCTTATCTGTTGGTTGTCCTGCCTTTATGGTCTGGGCGCCGTTTCCCTCATGCATGCCATGAAATCTGCACTGGAGCTTTCCGCAAGATTTTTCTATGATATGATGGAGCCCTTCGATGTGTATATACCCTGAACCTAGGGATGTGAACCGTCATTCCTAACCTACATATAGGCCTTTCCCCCTTCGTTGCCTCCCACCAAGTCTTCCCTCCTGCTTCCTCAAGCGTTTTGAAATTCTGCTCTCGTTTCTCCCCCCTTGCGCTCATACTGGTTGTTCTTAACTTCGATGGGTACCTTGGCTCAAGGTTGGTCTTGTAATGTCGAGTCATACGATGAGTTTTCATGGAGACATGCGTGTGGTTGCCTCCTTGAGGCTTCTGTAGATGCCCTTCCAAAAGTCATGTTGTTCTTCATTACTATGAGATGTTTTTAAAAGATGGCATGTCCCCAGCTTTGTGGGACAATCGTTCAATAGATTTTCCTACCTCAAAACTCCTTGTGCAGTTCACAGTTCTTCCTTACATCTCGGGTTGCCTCTGGATCTGGGAAAAGCAAGGCTTCCTTAGCCGGTGTCCTGGTGTCCTGGGCTTGCTCAGGCTCGGACACCTCCGGCCCAGGGAAGAGTAGGGGTGGAGTCCCATGGAAGGGACTGTGAAGGGTTTCTCCTTCAACTAGAGCTCTTCAAGGAGTCCATAGGACTCGGGCTGACAACACCTCTCTTTCTAGCCGATTTCTGTCCTGCTTCCCAACCTTGCCTCTGTACTTATGGGATGGTGCCTCTCTTGGGTTGCTATTTGAACCTTGGGAGCCACTGTTCCTTTTTGCCAATGGCGTCTGATGAGTGCACGAAAGTGCACTCTAAATACTATATTATTGGATTAAAATGCTAAAATGTGAATAGAAATCATAGGAATTAATGTGCATTCTTGAATTGAGTTTCTATTTACGTTGGGATACTCCTAAGTAATTTTTATGTTTAATTTTAGAATTTATAAAAGAACAAGTCAAAGCCTAGTCAAATTCAAGGGATGACTTTCATGAGGTTTTAGAGCAATTTGGATCAAGAAAAAAAAATCACAAAAGGAAACTCCAAGAAGTGTAAATCCGAAATTTGCTAGGAGATAGTCCAAAGATGTACTACAACTGACGTGTTTTTCTTTGTTGTCCACTATATTTATGAATAACTAAATTTTCAATTAGGGCTAAGGATGAACTTACATATTAGATGGTATTTTTAATTTATTCTTAATTTATGTATTTGATTTTCAATTATTAAAACTCTTTTGTTTTATCATTCTCATTTCATTGTTAATGTTTTGTTTTTCGAATAATCATATAATTTAGTCCGTTTATGGATTCAGTCATGCTTTTTCTATTAAATGGATTGGTTCTTTGATTATGCTTGGATCAATTATTTATCTATATTGATTTAGTTCTTTGCTGCAATTTTACTCCCAAAGTATATTGCTTACAATGTTTGCTTACAATGTGGCAATTAGTCTATGGCTGCTTTAACATGTTGCTCTGAAATCATTTCTGGGTTATAAAAGGAAAAAGCCTTAAAACATTGTTTTATTTTTTCAATTTCTATGTTTTAACTGTGGCGATGCCTGGCTTTAAATATGGAGCTCTATTAACGTATTTTTGAGTTCATAGGTTGCTTGGAGATGCAAGTTCATAGGTGAAATCAATTTCAAAACTAGACAACTGGCTAGCTAGCTAGCTAGTCATTGATTTGAAAAAAGTGCTTGTGCAGGAAGGAAAAGTTTTTGGGATGAAGGTTGGAAGGAAAAGTTTTATTTATATTTTTATTTCTCTTGAGAAAAAAGAAGGGTAAGAGAAGGATCATCAGAGTAGGTTAGTAAATAAAGAGGAAGTTGTGTGTATTTTTTGGCCGGTGCAGAGGAATCTGAGACCTTTCTACAGATAGAGAGAAAGAGAAGTGGATCCGTTTTTCTACCTATCTATTGTAGTAGGGAGTGGGAAAGAAGGTGCTGGTAGGCATATAATATTAGTGGTTTCTGCTGGTAATTATAATGGTTGGAAGTCGAGAAAACAAAAGGCTAGTTAGGGTACAATTCTCTAGAATAATAATGGAGTCTCTCATTCTCTCTTTAAGAAAATTTCAAACTTGTGTTCTAATTGTTTTTAGGTGTGTTCTTTTGTTGGTTTAAAGGTTGCTTTCAACATTTTGAGACTACATCCTTCTTGAACTATTATTGGACTTTTGAAGAGCAACATCAATTTTTATAATCCTTTAGGTGTAGAAGTTTCAAGAATGTTCTTACCAAATTAGTTCATATTTGTTGTTGTGTATTGGAATTTAATTAAAGCAATATATGTGGTTTGTAATGTTCTAAACAAATCAGTTCAAACAATGTAATATGTAGTAGATTTTTTTGCATTTCAACAGTATTTCTTGAAAAAATATTGGATTTTTTTATAAACATTTTTTCAACATAAAAAAATTAATAATATAATGACTTCAATAAAAAAAATTAAAAAAAAAACCCAGGTTGTAGCTGGAACCTAGATTTCCGGATTGTAAAAACCCGGATTAATCCAGTTTTGGACCGGGTCATAACCCGGATATACCCGGTCCGGAACCCGAACCGGGTTTGAAACCCGGGTTCTGGGCCGAGTATACCCGAATACCCGGTCTGGAACCCGATTGAACACCCATACTCTTTGACATGATTGCCAACTTCTTACCAATACTTTTAGAAAATTTGTTCAGATGGCTATATAGTATATATATAGCAACTTCTTTAATGAACAAATTTAAAGTTGCATAAATTGTGCATAAGTTGCATAAGTTATAAGAATGCTATTTTATGGTTTTTTCTCGTGTTGTGTTTTAGTATATATGGTTATTTCTTTCCACTTTCTTTATGTTGAATTTTGTGAAAATTATTTTTAATGCCATATTTTATTTGATTTTGAACATTTATGTAGAATCTATTATTTTTTATATGGTTAGAAATAAAAATATAGAAAATATCTAAAATATTATAATACAAATTATATGTCATGAAATGTAAGAAAAATCACATGTTATATATAGTTTTTATTAGTTGCAATTTTTTTTTTAAATTCTAATTATTTTGTGTCAAACAATCATATGCATACCAAGAGAAAAATAAAAGGATAAAATTCATATAACCGTAAATATTTCCAATCGTAAGTCTAATCACTTTCTTGAAATTCAAAGTAAAATTCAGACTGTAGGCACAATCTCCATCTAAAAATATGCGCCTAGTCCTGTCCGGCCGGTGAAGGTTTCGAACGAGCTCCCGCCAGAAGATCGCTTCTACTAGATCCTTAAAAAAAATCTCCACAGAGGGAGGCGGGAGCTTCGGCTCCTCCCTCCCTCCCTCCCGCTCCTTTCTTTGTTTTGTTAGCTTCTTTTTTTGTTTTCTTGTCCTCGTTTGTTTAGTTCTGGTGTGGCTTTTAAGGTGTGGCGTAGGTGCTAGGGGCTGAGGTCCAGATGTTCTAAGGGAGAGGTGCCTGTTCTCGTGGCCTTAGAGCAGCGACTAAAAGCTTGATCTGTTCGATCCTAAGAGGTCCAGTCTTGAGGGCTCCTAGCTCTAGTTTTGAAGACGAGGTGGCCCACGGCGTCCATGTTGGTGCTGGTCAAATGTGGATGAAGCGCCGGAGAAGTGCTTTGAGATGGATTGAAGAGGAAGTTGCCTGTTTTTTCTCTATCGACATACGGGAAAGCAGAGCTTTCTCAATGCCCTGCGGTGGACCGCTGGAGAGTATGCATGTATCCGGTGTTTTCAGACAACACGGAGGAAACTGGAGCCGTGAGCAGTCCTTGTATTTCAAAGGCATGGAGGAGCTTGGAGCCGTAAGCTGGAAGGAGTAGTGCTTTCTCTGTTTTCGGTGATCTCTGCACCTGGTTGGACGAGGGGCGCCGCACGGGAGGGAGCAGCTGGTAGCGATGGAACCCTAAGGCTCTCCCTATGGGCTGGGTTTGGTTTTGGGCTGGGCTGCTTTTGTTTGGGCGGGCCCGGTGTGTTTTTGTGCGGTTTTTTTGTTGTTTTTGTTTTTTTTGTTTGTTTCAGTTGGTAGTTGGTTTTCCTCTCTAGGACCGTGGGTCCGTAGAGTTTAGTACTCCACTCCTTGGGAGGGGGAGTTGTGTGGTCTGTCTTAGACGGTGGTCTAACGACAGTGTTTAGTCTCTCAGACGGTTAGTCTGGAGGCCTGTCTCCCAGACGGTTAGTCTGGAGGCTTTGGACAAGACCCTGTCAACCGCAAAGAAATTTGTGGGTTGGAGTGCGTGTAAAGGTTTAATTTGACTTGTATTTTGCAGGTAAAAAGCTGTAATTGTCCGCTTTATCGGTGAATGAAACTTTGTTTTCTCTTTCAAAAAAAAAAAAGTCCTGTCCGAGCAATCACATCTCCCGCTAAAATTATCAGTTTTGGATGATTTCCCGACAGCAATCACATCTCCCTTGTCTTTACCCTCATCTGGAATCACGCGTATAGTTTATCTTTTCCGTAAATCACGTATTTTGTTCTTCACCGACAGCTGTAAAATCATGAGTCTTCCAAGACCACGCCTAGCCTTTCTCAAGCCCAAACTACCACTTTATGTGGTGGACAGCCACCGTACGCCGCCACGTACGTTCCTCCGACGCATGTTCGTGACGAACAACGAGCGACGCACGGGTTATCCCGTCGATGGTATAACCTTCTATCTCTAGTTATTTTACGTTTAAAATAGTTGGTTGGTTTGTGGATTGTGTAGTTGTATTTGTGGAATTCGTTGCGTAGTTGTGAAGCGAAGTGTGGTTGTGAAGTGTTGCGTTTGATTGTGTATTTTGTGGACTGTGCTGTGAAGTATAGGCGTGAGATGGATGCCGTAGATGTGATACGGCGGGTTGTGTGAAGAGAATACGCGTGTAGCGTATTCTGTGTAATGCAGCGACGCGCCGCGCGACGTGCACTGTAGTGATGTGTGTCGTAGAAGGAAGGGAGTACGCATGTAGTGTACTCCGTGTTGTATGGCGATGCATCGTGTGATGTGCATCGTGTTGATGAGAGTTGTAGCGAAGGAAGTACGCGTAGCGCGTACTCCGTGTCGCGTAGCGATGCACCGTGAGACGTGTATCGCAGTGATGGGTATTGTAGTGTGGATGGAAGAGAGTTCACGTGAGTGTACTCTGTATTAAGTCGTGATACATCGGATGGCGTGTCACGAAGGGTTGAATGGCGTAGCAGAGAAGTGTGGAGCGTATGGTGTAATGTTGGGAAACTGTATGACAGTGTCCCGAAGCAGTGATGATATGGATTATAGTCCGGGATGACTGGTGTCATCTTGTGGTTGACTATGGCTAAGAGTATATGGATTGAGAAATGAGTTGTTTGTTTGGTTGTTATTGATAATTTTAATGAACTTGTTTTAGTGCAAAGGCTTTCTGAAGTCAATTTATCTCTTCCGAGTATAGTGAAACCTCAAGTTGGCCGTGGTGTTGCAAGTGCTTACAATATGGCAATTGAGTTCAGAAGTGAAAATCTTAAGGACTCGAGTGTTCCTCTTCCAGCTGTTGTGCAGTTCCTCGTGTCTCGCGCTCTATTCTCATAGAACGCGACGATCGAGGTAAGTTAGCCTCTAACTTACTATCAGTTTATTGTGTATGTGTGATGGGTAAGAGAACTACAATTTATGTATGTATGTTATCGTATATGCCATGTCATGCTATGTCATTACATGTTTATCTGTTACGTATGATTTAATCTCTCATGAATAATTATCTGTTAAATAATCTTTTCTGCCATACAATGATGTATGTTATAAGTATGCCATGTTAAGTATGCCATATGATACATGTATGCCATGAAATGTTTATGATTAAATCATATTATGCCATTTACAAGTATACGCCATGTTAGAAAAGTATATGATATTAAATAATATCACATGCATTAAGAAAGATAAGACATGTTATGTTATAATAATGCGTGGGGCCACAACAACTGTGGAGTACGTATTATATTTATGTTATTTATAATGCGTGGGGCCACAACAACTGTGGAGTACGTATTATATTTTATGTTATTTATAATGCGTGGGGCCACAACAACTGTGGAGTACGTATTATATTTTATGTTACTTATAATGCGTGGGGCCACAACAACTGTGGAGTACGTATTATATTTATGTTACTTATAATGCGTGGGGCCACAACAACTGTGGAGTACGTATTATATTTATGTTATGTTATTTATAATGCGTGGGGCCACAACAACTGTGGAGTACGTATTATATTTTATGTTATTTATAATGCGTGGGGCCACAACAACTGTGGAGTACGTATTATATTTTATGTTATTTATAATGCGTGGGGCCACAACAACTGTGGAGTACGTATTATATTTTATGTTATTTATAATGCGTGGGGCCACAACAACTGTGGAGTACGTATTATATTTAATGTTATGTTACTTATAATGCGTGGGGCCACAACAACTGTGGAGTACGTATTATATTTATGTTACTTATAATGCGTGGGGCCACAACAACTGTGGAGTACGTATTATATTTTATGTTACATGAAGTATGGGGCCACAACAACTGTGGAGCATACACTACATGAGACACAGCAATTGTGACATGTAGAATACGTGGGGCCACAACAACTGTGGAGTACGTATTATATTTTATGTTATGTGAATTCATGGGGCCACAACAACTGTGGAGCATGAAGTATGGGGCCACAACAACTGTGGAGCATACACTACATGAGACACAGCAATTGTGACATGTAGAATACGTGGGGCCACAACAACTGTGGAGTACGTATTATGTTTTATGTTACTTGAATACGTGGGGCCACAACAACTGTGGAGTACGTATTAATGCACGTTATTAATCAAGACAATTAAATAAGATTCCAAGTTTATGTTAAGTCAAGTTTCAGATCAAGTTCATGTTATGTTATGCTCACGTACATGTTATGTTCATGTTCATGTTATGTTCCAAGTTCATGTTCACATCATGTTATGTTCACGTTTATGATACGTTCAAGCTCACGTTCATGTTATGTTATGTTCATGTCCATGTTATGTTTCACGTTCATGTTATGTTGATTGTTCATGTTATGTTTTAAGCTTAAGTTCATGCCATGTTAAGTCAAGTTCAGTTCACGCTTAAGTTCTGGTTAAGTCATGCTATATGTCAAGTTATACTATGTTTATGTATGACTATAATTATGCATTTATGCTTTTACTGCCATGCATGCATTTTTAACCTGTGTATAAGTTTTATGTTAACTTACTGAGATTTGTAATCAAATCTCACTGTGGTAGTCCCAACTACCATTCCCCCCGAATGGTAGATCTTGTTACAGGACCCAAAGGAGAATTGGAATCTGACCAACTGAATACGGTCGACTAGGCCACGGTGCGATGTTGATGATGGTATAGTATTTAACTTAGGTTAATACTTATACTTTTGGAGTTGTATCTCAAGTATTCTTTTGATCACAACCATTTTAGACTAGTGTGGTGATCACGGCTTTTTAGTATGCCTTTATGTATGAAATATGTTTCAAGTATTTGGGATATTTTTAGTTTGGTGCATAGTATTGCTAAAGAAAAAAAAAAATTATCCGCTGCGAATATTGCATAATGCTAGATGCATGTTAGGAACATTGCATCTTATATGTCATGAACGGGGGCAGGTAACCTTGTGTTGCATGTCTCGACGCTTCAAATGTCCGTTCAATCCCAAGCGGAATTTGGGGGCGTCACAACATGCCTCTTTAGAGCATTAGTAGTGACTCAACAAACTTTAGTTAAAATTTAGCTAGAAAATTCACTTTTATAAATTTTAGCTAACCACTTTTTACAATACCAAATAATAGGCTATACAAATCTTTCACTATTCTATTAAAATATTGACTTTGAACTTTGGCTAATCTCTTTCACTTAATAAATTTGGCCAGCCATATAGCCAAATGTTAAATTCACTGTACATTTGTTGAGCCTATTGTAGCACTTTATTTTACATTTTAATTATTTTTTAGGTAAAATTTAACTTGGTTGAGCTCACTACTAGTGCTATTAGTAAGGGTATTGCTGCTAGGCTAACAAGCAAAAGAGAGGCTACGCCTACCTTCGAATGAGACAGAAAAAAGAGTCTTGTTACGTATAAATAAAGTCGCGTACTAATCTGCGTATCAATATTGATTTATTCATATTCAAAATTTAAATTGACATTATTTTTAATAAAATTTATTTTTTAACCAATCATATTAAATTAGTGAACATATTAGTGCATATTTATATTTGCAACTAGATTTTTCCTAAAAAAAAAAAAAAAGGAAAGCCTTGAAAGAGGTAATCTCTCTCACTCTCTCCCTTCCCGCCAAAAGAAAATCTACACTTCGAAAATAATCAAACCCAATTAACTTAGACATCGGAGGCCTCACCTGCCTAAACCCGAACCCATTCTTTCCCCTCTAGTCATAAGTGAAAGTAGCAATTGAAGGTGTGCGGAACAGGTCCTCAACACAAAGTAATCTTAAGTATAAATTATTTTTAGAACTATTCTTTGAAAGCATTAGTTTATCTAATTCTAGAGTTTGTAATAATGTCATTAATGTACCTTTTTGTTAAGGACATGTTTCATTCCACCAACCGCACGGATACCTATAACAAAATGAGGGGATGCCTAGTGAAACTCTGTTGTGAAACGTGCAGTAATTACTGATGAACTATACGGAATAATCAAAAGAGTAAAGCAAGAGAAATCGATACATAAATTTAACATGATTCGACAATGTGCCTATATCCACAGGAATGAGCAGCGTGGAAATTCACTATTGGTAAAGTATGGTTACATAATATGTATTTATACTAACCATAGACGTACGGACATATTCAAGGAAAATTAGGTTGGGGCATGTGACACCTCCAACTCTCACATACGGACACGTAGAAATCGAGGCGTCGGGATGATGACAACACAGGTCACGCATCTCATCCCCAAGTGTCAAGTGTGTGAACATACAACACATGTACAACAAAAATAATACAACGGATAATAAATATCAGTCTACTAAGTACCAAAATTTTATTAAAATACAAACTCGCCAAAAACTAGCTTAACGAAATAATACAAGCCCCAATGAAGTCACAAATCCGAAATACATAATTTTAAGACGGAAAATAATTTCCAAATAAAATAAATCAAACTCCAAAATCAATCCTACGGCGGAGCCACCTCCTCATGCTTAGCCTCCTCATCATCTGCATCAAAATTTATGGTATCAAAAATAGTACCATAGGTAAGCAATAATTCAAGCAATCCTACAAGATAGAAATACATTAAAACCTTAACAATATGCATGAACAAGATGCCATATATATGATTTATTTTCTTACTCACACAAAAAATCACATTTGGTCCAAAATATTTCCTTAAAAATCTTTCCTTTCCATTTTCTCAGGATCAAAATCTAACGACACTCACTCCCTCCCTGTGAAGATTTCACAATTAACGACACTCTCCTTAGAGTATACTAGGAGACATGCCTTGCCTATACTAGAGAAAACTCCTCGGCACACTGTAAGAGACATGCCTTGGGCCACATTCAATACATAATAATACAATTGAGGCCTCGAATAAAATTTTCTTGCGTAATGAAATATGAAAGATAAAAGTTTTCAACTATTTTTAATTTACATACAAAACGTCAACCTTAAATGATTATTTTAGTATTTATTTCATTTTGAGTTCTATATTAAAAAGGTTTAGTGTTGTATAATCAAGACTTTTGGGGTCCGTATTAATAAAATTATTATTTTTATAAATTTAATTTTAACTTTAAGCTTTTTTAGAATTTACCCATCAAATTGAAATAATTGTTGGGGGCAAAGAAATTAATTTTAAAAAGGCCACATCATAGTAATTATGTGATATATAGAAATTAATTAAATAAAAGTTTGGGAATTTTTTGGGGGCCCCGAAACAATGTACTGGTTCCACCGTTGACAACATATTTTCTTTTGACTTGCCTATTCTGTAATAGAACAATCTAATTATTCACTTGTATCTTTTATGATACAATAATCTAACTAATCGATATTACTCGAACTAACTACACTAACAAAAATACCTCTCTTTTCTTCGAAAAGTTCTTAAGAATAAACACACTTATTTTCCTCCTTTTTTCCAAAATCCTCACACTATTTTCGTGCGGGAACGAAAGCACACCACTAGAATGAATAGTAGATCCAAAATATAATAAATAATTTTTTAAAATTTTCATATAAAATATAATAAACAATTCAATTTTTTAAAATTTTAAAACAATAATAATATTTAAAATTTTCAGTTAAAACTAAAACTTTTCATCACACTATCCAAATCAAACCTATAGTAAATAAAGATGAAAACTATGAAAAGTTATTCAAAAATGCTAAACCCACCAAATGTGGGTTTCGAATTTGTGTCCCAATTTCTTTTTTTTATTTAATAATTAAGAAAGAATTTTTTAATAATATTATGGATTTCTTTATTTTTAAAAAATATTTTAAAATATAAATAAATAAATCAATCAATCAAAAAAATAAAAATGGCCTTCAAGGCCCGTGGTCGTGCTACATCCTCTGTGTTTGCAAAATGGGAGGAAGAAGTGACCTAAAAAGTTCCCTCTCACGCGGATACAGGGAAAGAAAAAGCAGCTTCATAATTTTCATCTTTACTTAAAGCACATAGTAACATCTTTAATTATCTTGTCGGAATGTAAAGCAATGGCTTTACACCAATTTCTTTATCATCAGTTTGTAATAGAAGAGAATGCTATTCCCAAGCATTAAATACACAAGTTTCAAAAATATTATGGACAACCGCCTGTATTCCCGCCACGGCATCGTGTCTTACGTGGCTAAAATGAAAATGGTGTCGTTTTGCAAAACTAAAACATAGAAGGGGCTCTAGTCTCCATCCCCATTTTCAATTCATATTTTCTTCATCTTCTTCTTCCTCCATTCCCACGATTACGTTTCGAATTCAAGAAAGCTGCTGACCTTTCTTCGTCTTCATTTCACCCCATTTTCTCTTTCTATTTTCTCCATTTTCTTCCTCTCTTCGTCTTCTCCATGTCACAGCCGAACCCACGATGGTTTTGGGTCTCTTCTCTTCGTCCTATCCACAAAGCCACACCCATGAATCCATGAAGCCATTGGTTTTGGGTCTCTTCTCTTCGTCGTATTGTTAGGGACTCCGATCTTGTCCCTAAACATTAAGTCCATGAACTCGCCTTGGTGATGTTGGTGACCGAGTGATCTTGCCAACTTGTTTGGCCTTCAACAAAGGGTAGGTGTTTGGGAGGTAGAATGATAGAGATGATGATGGAATTGGGTAGACTAAGTGTTTAGGGCATACAATTCACTATGGATGGCTAAGGTTTGTCCCTTGAGTGTGATGCCAAGTGGATAGGGCTAGGGTTGATGAGAGATAGTAAGGCTAGGGTTTCGGGTATGAGGCAACCAGGGTTGCTGAAATTAGCTAATGGAAATTAGGGTTGGTGCCAAGATGGATGGAGGCTAGGGTTTCGGATTGCAAGGCAACTAGGGTTGCCGAAATTGATGAATGGTTTGGAAAGACTCCTAAGTGGTAGGAATGCTCGAGGATTCGGTTGGGCTAATTTGGAAAGTCAATGTTGACTTGAGAGATTTAAGGGATGAGGGATTTTAGGAATTGAAGATGATTATTAATTCCTTAAATTAAGGGATTTGAATTGGAGGAAGTCAAGACTCATAAAAGGAAAGAGGTTCCTTATGGAGAATTGGGAGTTTTGGCTAGGACAAATTGGGATGGAAGAAGGGTAAAGATGATAATGTCGTGTATGGTAAGTGAGGATTTGGTTAGGGTTTTATGGAAGGGGCGACAAGGCTATTTATGGAATAGGGGCTAGGGCAAACACTATAGTGAGCGACACTATATGTTTGGATGGATCAAATGAGGCAAATGGTGGATTATGGCAATGAACAACCGAAGAACACAATGTATTCTTAAGAACAACTCGAGAACGATTCAAAATGGAAGACAAGAAAGTGAATGAATAATACTCATTAAATTGATAACTTGAATCACACTTATTTACGAATTATAAAGTGTGATTATCTCATTAGGGATTCACGAATTGCACCCCAAAGAGCCCAAGTGCTAAGCACCGAAATAGATTATCTCAAGAACAAAGGTTCCAAAAGGAATTTGTCAAAAGATATGAAAGAAAAGACTAAGGGCTTGTTTGGAAATAGATCTTGTTCCAAAATTCTCATTTCATCTCATTCCATCTTTTTCCCAAACATAATTCAAATTTTCAAACTAATTATTACAACTTTCCCAAACTTTCAAACAAAAAATAAGAAGCAATTCAATTTTTTCAAATTTCCAAACAAAAATACTATTAGAAAACTATATTCTAACAATATTTAATTTTATAATATTTTTTATTCAGTTTTTTCTCTCTTCTTTCCCAAAACCCAAAAAATACTTAACTCAAACTATCTTAGTACCATTCATAAACTATCTTATTACTATTCACAAAATTTTCATTTGATCTCACTCTCCAAACGAGCCCTAAGGGTCCTATTTATAAGAGTTACAAATTGGAAACTTCCAATAGGTCCATTAGAAATAAATACATAAAAATAAAATAAATAAAAAGGAAATAACATAGTGGCATAGCCAAGTTGGCCATGGCATGCAAGAGTCCATGGTGGGCTAGAATGGTGCATGGTGGCCTTCGGTCTGATCCATGGCTAGGTTGCACAACATGGTTTGCTGATGGGCATGGCATGGTGCCATGCAAAGGCCTGTTGGTGAGCATGACATGGTGCCAAGCAAGGCCTGCAGGTGGTGAGCCATGTGTGCGTGCTGCATGGCCCATGCTGGTAGCTTGGGAATTGGGTCTACATGGCCCAAGCTGGTGGCCTAGACGTTGAAGCTGCAAGGCATGGGTTGAAGCCATGCGCTGGATGGTATGCCACTGGCCTAGCCTACAACACACGAGTTGGAGTCGTGCTTTGGATGACATGCCTGCGAAGGCATGCCACTAACTTAGCTGGCATGCGACTTGGGGCAGATGCAGGTGCGCATATGGGGGTGGTTGCACAAGGGCTAGCACATGGGCATGAGCATGGGCATGTGCCTACCAAGCCATGTGCTGGGCTGCATGCGTCTACTAACCTCACTGGCCTACATGCTGGGCGCCCCGTGCATGTCAACGCGTGGGTGAAGGCATGCATGCATGTTGGGCTCCCCATGTGTGTCACGGCACGGGCCAAGACATGCATGTAAGTTGGCCATGGTGACGTCCTTGCCTCCCAAGGGCAGTGTTGAGGCTTGTCCTGAGGCCACTTTTCTCGGGATTTTAACACCTATCCCCTGCTCACACTCGCAAGTTCCATCAGGCTCCATGGACTCTCGTCACTTTACCATCTCTAGCTCTGTTTCCATTTCTACTCCAAGGTTCTGGTGCTTCAACCCCACGAACCCTTACTCTCCCTACCTCAATCAGAGCCCCCGATACTTCTCCGTCCTCTCTCCCACTTCCAGGAATGGCTCCATGGAGAACTTAGTCAATTCCGAGCCCAAAATCGTCACCAGCCCCTCTGGGTATGTTCTAGAGTATGTTTCGCACTTGATGGATTACATACTTAACCTCCCAGTAACTCTCTCTCTCTCTCTCTCTCTCTCTCTCTCTCTCTCTCTCTCTCTCTCTCTCTCT